>VMBQ01006092.1:44766-64870 GCA_007657795.1 Dreissena rostriformis | reverse complement strand
AATAAAAAAATAGATCATTAGACAATCCTTTATGTAGTTTGGATATGGAGCTTTGTTCATACGAGTTTAAATCTGTTGATTGCTCTTTATAATTCTAAGATCTCTTAAGCTAAATGCAAACTCGGCGAAGCTGACATTGGTCCTTGTTGAAGCAATAGCAGCTTTACCTTTTTGGTATAGCTGCAGAATGGACGTTAAATGCCTTTTTATTAATCTTTGTGATCTCAGTACAATGATATCTTTTTAAACATGTTGTTACCTTACGTGAACTTATTAAAGTTTTTTGATTTTGAATCGTTGTGTACTCACTCGAAATCAGAACTGCTTCATGATTTGCGCCAGAGTCCTAATACGCGTTTACATAAAACTCGTCATTATTGCATATTCATTTACTGACTGGTTAATATTTATAACGATAACTGATAAGTGATTCATTATTTTCCAACTTCACTTGTTTCACTTCATCCATTAAATGAAAAAAGCAAGTATATGGGCACTTAAAAAACCATTTCAGTTAAAGTAAGCCGTTATGACATTTTGCTTAGACTTCTTTTCAGGAACGTGCATTACGAAATCACTCTGATGTTTTTCGGAAGTGGGTTACACTCAAATTAAAAGTAGGCATTACAACAACGGTCTAGCTTATTAAGTGACGAGTTATTTCTTACATATAACATAACATAGGGGCCTACTTCTTGATCTTTTCAATTCATTCCGCATTGGATTCCTTTTTAAAATGTATGGTTATGGAGGGGGATGGGCGGGGGGCAACGTGTAAAATGCTGTTTTTTTGGGGGGTTAATATTGATGCTTTTACATTACATTACATTTGTAATTATATTTTGACCACAATGAGTTAATTATTACCCGTTATTTATATGGATTATTGATTAGTGATTAATCCCTCCAAACACGGAGCTTTTATTGACTGTACACATGAATGAGGATAACTGTTGATGGTATATCCAAATATACACATCAGAGTAATGCAGCAGACCTGCATCTGTAGATGTATGTTGGCAAATCTTGCCAGTATGCTCTGAATGAATACTTATAGCAAATAGTAAATAGATGTTTATGTATTGTCTTCGATAGTATATATCTACCTTAAATATTGATTTTTTTTTAAATCAGTGAGTTAAAAGCAATTTACTGAATGTACAAAGAGCAACATTTAACAAGTTAAAAGTCGTTCCCGCTACAAATATTACAGCTCATTCAAGCTTCACTGATTGTGCAGTATACACCAACTAGAGGTAAATGCAAATATTTCAGAGCACCTTAGGATAAAGATTAAGCTCTTAATTTCTCAAAATGCGTCCTATGCACACGAATTTAAATAATGTTATTGAATTAAATTGATATTTGTGACTAGTTCTGTACGCAAATTGCGTGCCCTTTTAGATATTGTAGCCATCTATTTTTTAAACTAACCATAAATTTATCCATCCAAATCAATATGATGAAACATTATTCGCGTTACGAAAAAGAAACAACAAATAACTACTTAAATATTACTTCAAAATAACTACTTAAATGTTACTTCACTATCTTCAAATATTGCTTTTAAACGAGTTTTATTTGGCTTGAGAGGTAATAAACTGGTCGGATGCCTTTTTGTCAAGGGAGTAAATAAATACGCACTGTTAATTTTATTTGATTGATACAATCACTACCTCGCCCAAAATGTAATGTTTATGTTAGACGACCGAAAATACTGATATTCTATTAGTCATTTTCTAACCAATCAAGTTGAAGTTTAAACGAATGAATACGTTTCAATCTTCCGGTATTCTGTTTACAAAATTATTTAATGACTGCGAAGTGAAACAAGGTCGTCTACTTATGATTCATGCAACCCTTCAAGGTTGTAGAACTAAAACAAGACATTTTGATTGTCTGTTCTTTCTTCGCATATGCCCTATTGCCATGGTATTCTGCATCAGAAAGCAAAGTTTCAGAAAAAGAAATCAATACAAAATAATCCAAGTTGCAAATCCTCCATATTTTTTCCTAATTTCTTCTGAACCATTTATTAACCCAGTCACCCTTATGAACATAAACATTGATCAATCGATACATATTTGGTATGTATTTATAGATCAATTAATTATGCATGCATTTATGATAGTAAATATGTGTAACAAGTGAAATAAAGAAAATATATGCACATAAGTGTTTTATCTCCCCTCGGAAAACCAGAAACATACCAATTTCTAGTCGTTTTTAAACTAATTGTTCAGAAACAAAACGGTAAAATACAAACTTAAAACTTGGACATTTTTTATAATGTATCCTAGACCGAAAAATAGAAAAATAGTTGTGTTATCCGGCAAACATTTTAAGTTCAAGCTTCACTTGCAAGGGCATCCACGTTTCTCACATATGCATATGTCATAACCATGTTGCAGTTGAGAAATGTAGATGTTGCGTAAACTACTTAAACATATCTGATATGGTAAACAACTATCATAAACCGCTTACAAGTATGAATAACACGTAGTACTGCATTTGTTAACGAAAGCAATGAGGCTCGAAATAGTTCATATCGTTCAGTTCATATTGCTCCTATATGCACTGATATTCTGAATTAAATAGTAAGATATTTCATGATCAACTCATTGAGTAAGGAACAATATCTTCACATGGTATCTTCACAGATCAGGAAACAATCACCTAAACATTTGATTTCTAAATACGTGTTCTATTATTTAAAAGACAGGGAAATTTTGACTTGGGAAATAAAAGGACTTTTTCCACACTTGTCCGTGTTTTTTTTCTCTCCGAAAATTATATATTTTTTAACAACACGATCATAGTTGGAATAGTTTAAAATACTTAAAATAGCAAAACCAGTGGGTGTACAACTCCTCGCTGTACCTCCAGCTCTAGATGGATGGATGGATGACGGACGGTTGAATTACCTGTCTCTGAATGCTAGGATGTCAATTCACTATAACCCCCCTCCCGTTCGACTCCCGCCCCCATCACCCTTCTACCCCGGACAGGCATCCGTGTCAGTGTTATAACAAATAAATACGCAAAATGTTTCATTCTTTCTAAAAGATCTATATATTCATGATATATGGGCTTGTGCTTAATAACAGCGGCGTATTAGCAGATACGTTTTTATCTCGCGTCGTGACCATATGTACCAGAACAGACGATCGGCTGCCCGATACATACGGCCTGTAACCGGATAATCCTTACGCACTTAATAAACCCAAACGCAGTTAAAACATGCAGGACAAAGAGACTAAGTATGCAATTATTGTTCCAGTCTGTATCCGTACCAGCGGTACTGCGGATACTGTGGCTGCTACTGGTGGACATGGAGGTGGTGCTGGACTCGAATCTGCATCTCCGGATGGACGGGGCCATACATCTACCTGTACAAAGGATAGAGGCAACCGCCCTACTTGCAGCAGAGGTAAGGGGAATGCCATATACCATAAAAAGCATTCCATAACAAGTTCCCACGCCAAGTGTTGATTCAAGGAAATTATTAATTCAACAAAGTACACTCATTAAGGAGTATAAACACGACCTTAACTAAGGCAAATGTTGTTGTTTTGCATTAGTATTAATACGTATATATTTCATGCAAATATGTGTACATGTTCACTTGATGTCAGACAATGCTTGGTTTACATGACACACACGTCTCTTTTAATAATATTCAATGTACAATACATGTTTAAGTAATTGTCTTAAGGTAGAAAATTACGGTAAACCTTGAAATTGCATTGGCCACCGAATTCGACCGTTCACGTTCATATCTGCAAAAGCAGGGAGAGTTTTGATACACAACGAGAATCAGCAGCTTGTGTGCATTCATTGATCAAACTGATATAGCTAAAGCAAACTTTAACATAAAGGTACTTTTTAGCTTTCCCACATAACTAACCACACGGCAATTAAATTTAAACATTAACGCAAACAAAATCAATCAATTCATGTACAGGCTAGACGTCATCTGCAATCTCAAGCATGTCTAAAATTGTGTAATCAAGCAAAATATTATATGAGACTTGTGTTCAACTATGGAACGCCTAGTCTGTCTCCTGTTGACTATTGATATATCAGCTCTTTCATTGAAATGATATGGGTTTAAATCATATGATATGTGCTTCAAATAGTATGCTGTGTGCTTGCCATGGTATGCTGTGTGTTTGTTTTTGGTATGCTGTGTGTTTGTGATGGTATGCTGTGTGTTTGTGATGACATGCTGTGTCGTTGCCATAGTCTGCAGAGTGTTTGTGATGGCATGCTGTGTGTTTGCCATGGTATGCTGTGTGTTTGTGATGGTAGGCTGTGTGTTTGTGATGGTATGCTGTGTGTTTGTCATTGTATGCTGTGTGTTTGTCATGTGTTTTTCAATGAAACAACCGATATATCATTAGTCAACAAGAGACAGACGATGCGTTCCATATTCAACGTTTTTGTTTTTGAATGCGTTTGATAAATTTGTTCGTTCTTGAAATTAGATGTAATACATCGCTGTCATGACCGTTCGCAGATTGCACACATCCACAATGTGCCAAGTCATTTAAAAAAACAAATCAATAATTACAAGGATTTGATGGAATTGATATAGGCAACGGACTTGATTACACACTTAAATTTACATCTATCACAAGAATGACGTACCGTATTGAAAATAATATGATGGTTCAAACTCGATAATTTAATAAACAAAAACGATCAGCAAACGTGTCTTTAACAATAACAGTACATCCCGCAAATGTAACCGGATTTGCTGTATGTCAGTTTGCATACGATGCAATTGGACAAGGCGGATTGTCATAGGTGAGATAAATTATGCTGCAATGTGGTTGGCAATTGTCATGGGCGAGATTTTGTATAAAAGTGTAACACGCTGAAGAGCGCTTAACAATTGTTTGAGAAATAAATTTGAACACGTGGTCGTCTTTAATAATAAGCCGTGTTTTGCTTAACAGGATAATACGATTCGGGTACGATGTTTTTTGTTTTCATTTTTAAATATAAATCACAAATACGTGCACATTGAAAAGTATGAAAAAAAATTTTTTTAATGAAATTTAGGTATTAAAAAATAACTGTGGATGTATGTATTTTCAAATTGTTGTTATCAACAGATATGCTTCTCGTTTTTTTTTTGTTAACAAGAATATCTTTGACGGTCAAAGATTAGTTCAAAGCTTGTTGGTTACAGGAAATTTAAACATATTATATTTAAGACTTGGCCCTTTTATTGCCTTTAGTTGAAACTTAAACGTTTCAGAACGAATGGACAAACGTGTGCCTGTTTCTATAACTTTATTGCGAATATACTTTCACATGTATTGTTGAATTCCTTTCTTGTAGCTGCTAAGAGGGCAGGTACAGCTTCATGTACCGCTTCTGTTTTCACTAAGAAGATGTTCTTTATATAATGATCAGGTCACTTTGAACTGGTAGAGAAGCGTGCTTCCTGAAGTACACATGTACATGTACAATATGTCGAGCATAAAATATTAACGATTAAACAAATCCAAACAATATAAAGCGATGTGAAAAAGAAGGTAAATTAAGATTAAATTAGTATTTGAATAACAATGCGCTCAGTTACTATTTGCAACTGATTGTTTTTTATAGATTAAATTTCTTTATGCATGCATTTTTGTAAAATTAATATATAAACATCGTTTAAAACGTCCAAACATTAAATACACGTTGTTAATTTTGCCCTTTAAACGATACATTGATGAATTTTTAATCATCAGTTCATTTATATTAAATTTTGATTGTAATTTTTGTTTAAGTTACCCCGGTAAATGCTTTAAAACATATTCAAGATTCATATCTGAAACTATTATGAATTCATCTTGATGTGATAATACAGTTTAAACTGCTGAACGTAGACGTCATCAGCCAAGCTCCACCTGTCATAGGTTGTTTCGCCCCATTATGCTCGGTACAACCTCAAGGTGGCGGGGCAGGTAGTGATGGCCAATCAGAACAATTACAGCACTCATCACAATTGCTTTCTTACCGTTGAAGATGATACTAATTTCCTCATCAAAATGGCGACCAATGTGTTTTTGCTCTTCTGGATAGCACAAATTGCATTAAACTTTACTAGGCCCGTGCTTTCATCGCATGAGTTCGGCATCAACAGTGAAGACTAACCGAACAAGGTATTTTTTTCAATTTATATTATTTTTTTTGAAAATCTGTTTTGGTATTTTTATTAAAACATGACTGTAAAACATGTGTGTGTGCATCTCCAAATTAAATCACTGTGTGGTCTTGTAAAATTGTGTTGATATAGCAATACTGTTCCATTGGAACTCCATTTTTGTTCAACTATGTATCAATTTACTGTTTGATGTAGCAAAGTGACGAATTACCGTGTATATTTACAATAAAACTTCATATTATTGATACATTTTCTATTGACAAATCATAGACAATGTAGACATGTAACTTATTCGAATTAACCAGGTAAGGCATAATACCCAAGAAAAAACCAAGAAAAAAATGCAAAAGGACAAAATGTTTTCTTCAACATTAAAACGTGCGTGGTATGCCAACTGTACACAAACAGTACAAATGAAGAATGGTACCGTATTTAAAACATAGGGTAATCGCTTCATAAATAAATGCGCGACATTGTTTTGTGATAAATATGATTTTTGAATTGGTACGACTGGACACAATAACTAATAATTTATTAAAAGTTGACTAATCGTTCAACGAATACATACAATTAAAACAAAATTTATTAAAACATATGTTTTTCATATTTTAAACATTTTCCATGTTCTAATCTTACAGTAGCACTCTTCTGTATCACGAGTTGATAAAACAATTACATTTTTTTTTTAACTTTATTTCCTGCTTTTTATTGGAAATGTTTCATTAAGGATGAAACTAGTTAAGGACATGGATGACCAATAATTGTTCCAAGCTGTATTGATGGGTAGCTGTGTACATCAAGTTTTAAGCCGTTCAATGGATGTATCTGGATTTACCAAGTTTTTTTGTACTTACTTCAATCAATCTCGGCCAGTCCGTTGACATTGTTTTATTGATACATACAGACTTTTCAATGTTTCTAATAAATGCTGTAAAAGAAGTTTCTTCATTTGTCATTATTTACAAACACATATTAATAAGTCAATAGAATTAAACATTCCCTCGTTGGCCAGTCAATGGGGCAAACTGATGGTGCTGTACCATTAAACGCTTCAGAACTTGCAATGTCTATAAAAATGCAAACATGAAATGCATAACGCGGCCAATGAATTTCAGGTGAACACTAACATCGGCAATGAGCAAGAATATCGGTGCTGGAACTGCAACAACACAGACGTTCTAATCTTGTTTAATGCATTTGTTCTGCCACAACCAGTGCTGATACCGATTTATCAGGACACGTGGCATCTCAATATCACGTACGATTTCGTAGTGCTCAAGGACTTGAACCGTCTAGAGGTGCGTACTTTATGTAAAGACGCCCAACGTGTAGTGGGTTTATTTCTTTTAGTTTACATTATGTTATTTCTTATCTATACTCATATTCACTTTAATATCTAAGTTCCGTCTATATCCGTTGTCTTGTGGAATAACCGGTTTTTGTATAAAGTATACATATATACTGTTATAATTCTACTTATAAGATATTACATTATTCTCGTATTGGAATGAACTGGTTTTCAGTAAAAATATAAAGTATTCCTCTTTTAGACCTTTAACAAATGTCAAAAAGGTGCCGGCATTAGACAACTATCAACATTAAACGGCATCACACTAGTTCATGTAGACTAATTTTAAAAACTCCAACTATAACGTGTTCCTTCGATGCTCAGGCAAGTTTCAACGTTCATGTGATCTCCAAAGATGGCTATTCTAAGCTGTGCTATGTGTTAGGAGATTGCTGTTACGTCCAGGATGTGTGTGAGAAGCTGTCTATAAGGGGTTCTTCTGTCCGATTCAAATGGTGAATATATGGATCTATAACATCGATATTAATTTCTGTAATCATTATTCTATACTAGTTGTGTTATTATAGTTCATCAGATAAATTGTTTATTGAACTTAATTGTTATTTTAAGGATTTTAATTTTATTTAAAATTAGACAATGTCGTATTGTTAAGCGTTATTTTTATGTGTTCAGCATCTGTTAGTGAAAATAATATCAAGATATGTATTTTGTGTTATATTCTTACACGCGTAATCTATTATATAGAGACTTCTGAGTGCATGATTATTATAGGGGCAGTATAGTGGCACCACAACAACCGAACTGCTAACGTTACCGTTCATCGTCACTGGAGAGTTTCTGGTCGCCTTGCACCTGCGGTCAGAAGGTCTACCCATTGGTTGCCTTCAGTGCTTGATGTGCATTAAGTAAGAAACGCTTAATAGTCATAAATAAGCGAAAGGAAATTGTGATATGGGTAATTCCCTAAAATGTGCAGATTTCTTTCCCTATTTTTGGACATTGGAATCCGTTTAATATCATTGTAGAGCTTTCGTGTTTTACATGGCGGTTAATTTAGTCTAAAAGAGTGTTCTCCATTGTAATCGGGTTAAGAAGTTTTAACGCAAAGGTCACGTTGTTTTAAGAACCAATCGCATTTCCCATTTTTTTGGAGGCAAACTTTCATCGCAGCACGCAACTATATATTTATATAAACTTTAAGGATTATTTACAACCTTAAAATTTGAACAGGGCAACCGTTTTTATTTAATCTTAATATAACGAACCTACTTTATGATTGGCATTTCTTTTATATACTCGGACTGATATAAATATTCGTTTTTTTATTAGTATTATTATTGTTAAAAGCCATCTCACTGTCTCACATTTTCTGCAACTGCAAAACTTGGTATTGAGATCATCTGAAGGAGGTGAAGCCAGATAATATGGAACAAGCAAAACAACCATAATTCTGATGATAAAAAACAACGACATTATTGTGCATCTTAAAAAAATATTCGTGAATAAGGATCATAATCACAGTGGTAAAAACATCTATATTTGTATTTGTATTGAAGGAGAAATCTACAGATAGGTGTTATAAAACTGTCTTGGCAAAGTTGTATCTGTTGTAATTTGAAGCTTAAATGTTTATTTTCGAGGCATCTGGTATGGACGGCTGATATTACATTCACTGTGGAGCGTATATACAACCGATTATAGTTAAATGTCGGTTATGCTTCAAGAGTAAATACGAATTTTATTATTAAGTCTACACAAAAGCAGTAATTTACTTCTAAGATGGCTATGCCTTTACACATAATTATGATCTTTACTAAATTATTCAACAAAAATTGCTAAAATGCATTACACAATAGTTATCTTTTATCATACTTAAAATAAGTGTATGCTGCATTGAATGTACAATGTATGATCATAAACAGTAAATAACTGCAAAACTCCTATATATTGTTTTATTGCTAATGAACGATGCATTGAAATAGTCATGCATCATGAAAACGAACCTGCTGCAAATCAATATAAAATTGTTTGAATATAACATCACAGGAACGCACCAGCAATCGCTAAAAATGATAAAAGCAAATGCAACACACAGTTGTTCGCATATTGTAAACAGTAAGCGTTGTTGCCACTCTCATTGTCATATTGTATACAGTAGGCTGTGTTGCTATTCTCAATTTCATATTATATAAAATTAGCTGTGTTGCCACTCTCACTGTCATATTATATACAATTATCTGTGTTGCCATTCTCACCGTCATATTGTGTACAATTAGCTGTGCTGCCACTCTCAGTGTCATATTCCATTCAATTAGCTGTGCTGCTTCTCTCAGTGTAATATTCCATTCAATAAGCTGTGCTGCCACTCTCAGTGTCTTATTCCACTCAATTGGCTGTGGTGTCACTCTCAGTGTCATATTCCATACAATTAGCTGTGTTGCCACTCTCACTGTCATAGTATATACAATTGGCTGTGTTGCAACTCTCACTGTCATATTCCATTTAATAAGCTGTGCTGCCACTCTCACTGTCATATTCCATTCAATAAGCTGTGTTGCCACTCTCACTGTCATATTCCATTCAATTAGCTGTGTTGCAACTCTCACTGTCATATTCCATTCAATTGGCTGTGCTACCACTCTCCGTGTCATATTCCATTCAATTAGCTGTGCTGCCACTCTCAGTGTCAAAGTATATACAATTGGCTGTGTTGCCAATCTCACTGTCATATTCCATTCAACTAGCTGTGTTGCCACTCTAAGTGTCATATTCCATTCAATGAGCTGTTCTGCCACTCTCAGTGTCATATTCCATTCAATTAGCTGTGTTGCCACCCTTAGTGTCATATTTCATTCAACTAGCTGTGTTGCCACTCTCAGTGTCATATTCCATTCAATGAGCTGTTCTGCCACTCTCAACGTCATATTTCATACAATAAGCAATGTTGCCACTCTTACTGTCATAGAGTAAACAACTAGCTGTGTTGCCACTCTCAGTGTCATATTCCATTCAATTAGCTGTGTTGTCACTCTCACTGTCATATTGTATACAATTAGCTGTGTTGCCACTCTCAGTGTCATATTCCATTCAATTAGCTGTGCTGCCACTCTCAGTGTCATATTCCATACAATAAGCTGTGTTGCCACTCTCAGTGTCATATTCCTTACAATTGGCTGTGTTGCCACTCTCACTGTCATAGTATGTACAATTGGCTGTGCTGCCACTCTCAGTGTCATATTTCATTCAATGAGCTGTGCTGCCACTCTCAGTGCCATATTCCATACAATTGGCTGTGTTGCAACTCTCACTGTCATAGTGTAAACAATTAGCTGTGTTGCCACTCTCACTGTCATATTCCATTCAATCTGCTGTGTTGCCACTGTCACTGTCATATTCCATACACTTAGCTGTGTTACCACTCTCATTGTCATATTCCATACAATTAACTGTGCTTCAACTTTCAGTGTCATATTCCATACAATTAGCTCTGCTACCACTCTCATTGTTATATTGTATACTATTAGCTGTGTTGCCACACTCAGTGTTATATTGTATACAATGACATGTGTTGCCACTCTCAGTGTCATATTCCATTCAATAAGCTGTGTTGCCACTCTCAGTGTTATATTTCATTCCATTAGCTGTGTTGCCACCCTCACTGTTATATTGTATACAATTAGCTGTGTTGCCACACTCAGTGTCATAGTATACACAATTGGCTGTGTTGTCACTTTCACTGTCATATTGAATGCAATTACCTGTGTTGCCACTCTCAATGTCTTATTGTAAACAATAAGCGATGTTGCCATTCTCACTGTCTTATTGTATACAATAAGCTATGTTGCCAATCTCACTGTCATAGTATGTACAATCGGCTGTGTTGCCACTCCCATTGTCATATTGTATACAATTACAAATGTAGCTGTGTTGCCACTTTCATTGTCACAGTGTATACAATAAGCTGTGCTGCCACTCTCAGTGTCATATTCCATACAATTGGCTGTGTTGCCACTCTCACTATCATAGTATATACAAGTGGCTGTGCTGCCACTCTCAGTGTCATATTCCATTCAGTTAGCTGTGTTGCCACTCTCACTGTCATAATATATACTTAGCTGTGTTGCAACTCTCACTGTCATATTGTATACAATTAGCTGTGTTGCCACTCTCACTGTAATAGTGTGTACAATAAGCTATGCCGCCTCTCTGTGTTTCCACTCACATTGTCATATTCTATACAATTACACATGAAGCTGTGTTGCCACTTTCACTGTCATATTGTATACAGTTTGCTGTGTAGAAACTCTCACTGTTATATTGTATACAATTAACAGTGTTGCCTCACTTAATGTCATGTTGTATACAATAAGCTATTTTGCCACTCTTACTGTCATGTTGAATACAATTGGCTGTGTTGCAACTCTCACTGTCATAGTGTATACAATAATCTTTGTTGCATCACTCACTGTCATTTTATGTACAATAAGCTGTGTTGCCACTCTCACTGTCTTATTGTATACAATTTTCTTTGTTGCAACTCTCACTGTCATATTATATAAAATTAGCTGTGTTGCCACTCTCACCGTCATATTGCATACAATGAGATAGGTTGTCCCTCTCAGTGTCATATTCTATATAATTAGCTGTGTTGCCACTCTCCCTGTTATATTGTGTATAATTAACTTTGTTGCCACGCTCTCTGTCATATTATATACAAATAGCTGTGTTGCCACTCTCAGTGTCATATTATATATATAATTAACTGTGTTGCCACTCTCACTGTCATGCTGTATACCATAAGATGTTTTGCCCCTCTTAATTTCATATTCCATAAAATTAGCCGTGTTGCCATTCTCCCTGTTATGTTGTGTATAATTAACTGTTGCCACTCTCACTGTCATGTTATATATAATTAGCCGTGTTGCCATTCTCAGTGTCATATTGTATGTTTAATTAACTGTGTTGCCACTCTCACCGTCAAATTATATACAATTAACTGTGTTGCCACTCTCACTGTCATATTCCATACAATAAGCTGTGTTGCCACTCTCAATGTCATATTGTATACAATTAATTGTGGCCACTCTTACTCACTGTCATATTGAATACAATTAGCTGCGTGCTGTGTTGCCTCTCTCATATTGTATACAACAAGCTGTGTTGCTATTCTCACCTGTCAAATGTTTGCTCTGGTTTTGCACTTGTCGAACAGAGACTGTTGCACATCATTGAAATTGTATTTAATTAAGTCATCATCTTAAAATTATTTAAAGTGCGTAACACTTTATATAGTTGAGAATTACCGGGTAATCACCATATCCATCTTTGTAAACACACTCTATTTTACGTAAGTATATGTATTTGTCGGTCTTCATCCTATCCGGTAACCTTCAAAAGATGTTGTAAACAGCTCTTATTTGAAAACATTATAAATTATGCACTTTGCATTGGTTAGATTCGTTTAATGTTATTTAAATTAAGTTTTATCAAGATGATTTTATTTATAGAAAGGTATAAATACTGAGGAATACAATCAAGCGAGGTAGAAAGGTATAAAACTGAATAATACAAACAAGCAAGGAGTGCAATTCTTCATGTGCCTTAAGTGGTGTTGGAGATTTGAATAAAAGGGTGAAGTTTAATTTTGACAAAACCCGTGTGTTTTGTGGAAATGGCTTAAAGCAGCAATTCATATTCATATTAAACAAAAAATGTTATACTTTTTTGGCGTGTAAATGTAGTTGAAACTTGAAAAAATAATCAATTCCTAGTGGTGTGCATTATAAACACTGTCTCTGAATTTTGTAATTTAAGGTGTTTAAATATTGAAGCGGAACACATGTAATTAAATTGATTAAAAAAAAGTTTAAAATTTATTTTTGTGTTATTTTATTAAACATAATTTAAGCTTTGCATAAACATCTTTTATGTCCGTGCTTACGCATATTTTGTTTTCTCAAAATCAAACTTAAAACGCGGCATTTATTTGCAATTATACAGTTAATTTAAACATTGGCTTATATAAAAAAAAATGCAAGCGTTACTTGCGGTGTGCCTGGTGGTGCTGTGTCAAGCACAAAGCCAGACGACAACCAGTGGTTCGCTGACAACAATGGCTGCCACGACAACTGTCGAATCAACAACAACGGGGCCAGGATCCGCGACGACCCCATATGCTGTGGGTCATATCTGATTTTTATTCGCTTTTTCTTTACTATTTGATACAACACAGTGTAAATTGGCGATGCTATTTTTATGTTCATGATGTATTTAATAAACATATAAAAATTTCGGTTACTCACGAAATTTCTTTAAAAACGTATAATGAGCGTTGATATGAATTCTGATATCATGTTTGTTATAAATATGCTACTGCAGTACACAGATAGCGAGTTGTCTCGCATCCCAAGCTATTAACGAGAATTGATTGTTCGGGCACCAAGACCCTTAATTTCTTGAAGATTACGTCCATAATTTTAAATAGCTGTACCGTGAATAGTGCGATAATATTCCACCCCATAGTTCCGTCAGTAAAAATAACCTTTAAACTTCAGTACCGTTAATTAAATATTTTGTAAACCCGAAGATCAAATGTCCGAAGGCGCTCATTAGACCCAAAATAATTTAAATGTTTATTTTATGAAACGGAACCATTTTATAACTCGGAAAAGACAGCGCTAGAAGAAAGTGTGAGCAAGTTTCATTATGATTGTGTAAAAAAGGTTTTTGAAAAGCTTAACAAAGAAAACTGGCATGCCTCAAGCGAGCTCAAGTGAGAGGCAGACATAGTAAAAAAGTCTTGGAAAATGGAGTTTAAATCACAACTTCAACAACAATGTGCCTCATATTTTGCTGTTAAATAAAAATGGAATTATTGAATATGTTTATACGTAATGTGCCGGATAGCTCAAAATAGAATGTATATTGGCAGCTCATATGAAGACCCACATATGAAGGGAGAAGCAGCATTAAAGGGTTTAATTATCGCAAGAAATCAATGCCAAAACTCATCATAGACAGCTCTGTGTAGTAACGTGTAGTAATTTCAACTGATTATGATTATTGCTTTCCGATGCAAGCAAATTGCTGCTTTGTTTCTCAATAAATTGCTATTTTCAAAAATAAAAATAAAATAAGTAAACGACCTGATTAACATCATGTTGGTGCATTTGTTATCACAAAGACAACTAAGAAAGCACGAGAAACGTTCTCATTAGACTCTTTCTATGTGTTTGCAAAGCGATTAGACATGATAAACACACATTTCGATAAATTTGCAAAAGATTGCAACATTTATCTAAGACATGCAATAAAATCATTTGTTATAGGTTGAATTTACCATTGAGACCAGTCATATTTTCTAGCTAAGGGATACTCGTATTTAGAAAATACTATTTCTTGACATATTAAACAATCACTGATATTTGAATACATACATTTAATGTATATATGGTCTTCTTAATGAATAATTTGTAATCAGAAGTTCAATTTATAAAATAACTGCTGTTTTTCGTTATCGAGAATGTTAATCAAATACTCATTTTTTTTATTTTGGATGTTCACATCAAACATTCCACATAAAAAATTCAAGTAACTCTCTACTACCTAGGAATAAAGCCCCATACATCAGATCATGATCATAGTTGATCATAGTTGAAAATGGGCAAAAAAGCTGATACAAAATCGCATTCGTAGCTTGAATTGAGATTAAATAAAAATTAACTTATTATGAATTTAAAAAACAACTTGAGGAGCTTGGTCTGCACGCATATCAAATATACTTACTAATTGTTTTGTAAATACAATTATTAAATGTAAAATTGCTTCAAATCTCTGACCTTTATTTAAATATCTGGTCACTTATTTGAAAATGATTATATGTGTTAATTTGATTGTTCACATAGTTTCACCCTATTACAGTATCTTCGCACAGAAGTTTTTTTTTATTAATCCCCAAATGTATTGTTAAAAAATACTATATCATTCTAAACATAAGAAAAAAAACATTAAGTCATTTAAATAAATAGATAAATAAAAAGGTGATACTGATTAATCTTTCACACACACAAAGTCTGTATAAGGAACCGTATTATCTAATTTGATCAGTCACATAAAGAGCTTATTAACAGATTTGTGTATTTCTGTATAAATAGATCTCTTTTAATTTATATATTTACAAAACTATGGTATTTTCCGGTATTGGAACCAGGATCCTTTGGGAGTATATCAAAGACACTACCTCTGGTACTGTCAGCTTTAAGACTCAATGTGTATTTTAAACGCCAAGCTAGTAATGAATGCATAATTCATTGTTTTAAGGAAAAGTTTTCAAACTTTTTAAAATACTTTCATTAATGTCAATTTATGATTATGAATAAACTAAACGATATTTTACGATTGTATTCGGTATGGGTGTTACTTCTCTTGATCGAATATGATTTCGATATTGATTTATGTATTTAAAAAATCTATCAATAAACAAAATTCGTATAATCGCGAGTTTCCGTCAATTCTCGTGGCCCCCGAAATTCCAGCAACGTGATAAACCAGGTCGTCGGTTCATCAATAATCGGCATTTTTCTTCTGAGAAGTCATTGATTAAAATATAAAATAAATAACAATTAATGTAAAATTCATGTTTGAATATGGTCTATTTTAAGGTATCAGATTCCATATGGATCAAGTATCTGATAGACATGGTGCCAATAACGTTTTAATGAAAAGGTAGATACATTCTTCAATGAAGCAAAAAATAACAACAAGAATATAATACAGAAACGCGCTCAGAAAACACTCAAATCTCTTAGGTGAAATAAGTTTAAACGATTGTATACTATAAATGAATGCATGTCCATAAAAGTGTCTCACATAAGAAACAGTAAACAAGACTGCGGGCCTTCCAGCCTATAAGTGACCAACGAATCACCTGTGAAACATGAAACGGATGGATCCTATGATTGGATTTTTTTATATATCTTTTTGACGGGTTACTGGAGGTTACTAAAAGGCCGGAAAAACAGAAGGCTCGTAGTGGTGTTAGCCGTTTTTAATTATAGAAATATCACTAAAAAGAACAAAAGAAATCAATCATAGCATCTTTAGTCTTCACATAATCTTTATCTGTTACGATGGATTATTTGTGTTATTTTGTTCTTAAGGAAAATCGTGCCGAAGGCGACATGTTCGTGAATAACAATACTTTAAATATAAACGAGAGAATGTTTCGGTGCTTCTTTCAGAGATCTTTATTCAAGACCATCACCTTGCTTAAATTGATATCCTTAAGTAGCGATGGAAGCATCACTATGTTTTCATCTCGTATTGAACAGTTGTTTCTTACAATTAAGAATGTATTGAGGAAAGTTATGAAATAGGTCAGTTTTAGGCAATTTAGGAAACACCGGAACTGATAAAATTGAAATCAAAAAGCTTTGTTCAGTCTATAGATTTGTATATTGCGTTTAAACATATAAATAACTAGGATTCATTAATTGAAGAAATAAAGGTTCGAGCAAAGGCAAATACTAACTTTTCAACAAAAAAAGGCTTGATCGGCAAGATCACTTTCTTACTTAATCTTACTAAGTTTTACTTATGAATATCTACAGCACTTTTTCAGTTAACATCATAAAAATTCATTAGCGGCTACATATTACAATTTTATGTGAAACTAAGATATGTAACATAATTAAAGACACAATCAAGTTTAAGGCAAAGGCAGCTATGTTCTTTTAAATAACAATTTGACTCGGCCTGAAATCTTACAAAGTTTCGCAAATTAATACCTCCGGAACTATTTCAGTTAATAAAACAAATTTACTTCTGACTATAAATTTGGTTTCACTTTAAATAAAAATTAACCTGAAATCCTTACATTCCATAAAAAAATTAATTAAGTTTAACGCAAATTTGGTACCGTAGGTGTACTTTTAAAAGCGCTATCTCGACTTTACAAATGTATGTATTGTAGCTTATTATTGCTGCAGAGCGACATATGACATAAATCCATTATGTATTATGCGTATATAACTTTCATTTAATGAAGCTGTACTGAAATCGAAATATTGTTTCACGTTTCTCTTGTTTTAAATTCTACTGCGCGAAGTCCTAAAACATGTTTATTCGGATCTAGTGTATTGGCGTACACGCTGAAATCTCGCGTGTAACGCCACATAACATAGGTCCTCGAGATATGGCGAGATCTCCCGCATATTACATTGATGTTTCCATTCTTTGTTAATGATATATCTTTGATCTATTTCGCACCATTTACTTATTCTGTTTAGTAAGCAACAATGAATAAATCTTTGATATTATATCCTTTGGGGTTATTTCTCGTTAATTGTTGGCTGATTATGATCGCCACTTTTATATGTTGGTGTTTTTTTTTTATTTCCGCAACTTTCCGGTTTCAAATATTTTATCCTGCCTCTGTTGCAAACAGTGACGTAATAAAGCAGTGACCGAATAAACTAGTTGATCTCCGGCAGTAGATCACGTGACCGTGATCCACCGTCAGTATGTATTCATAAGAGCGGATTAACATGCTCTAAGTGTTTGACATTTCGTCTGCAATTGATTTTAGTTTTCAATGATTTTAAGTCGTCCGGCCCAGCTCTGTGTTATTGTTTACATTACATATCACCCTTTTTTACTCCGTCACTTAAATTATTTCCGAACCAGCTTTCCGTACTTTTATATTCATTCAATTGATTACGCAATATATGACGTATCTCGTGTGACGTAATTTCTGTGACGAAACAAACCACTTTCAGCTAGACTCTTTGGACAATAAGGACGAAAATTCGGACGAGGTGCTTTATTTAACAATAAAATATGTTTTAATGTATCGAACGAATCCAAAACGTTTTTCGGTGTGTGAGTTTATCATGCGCAATTGGAAACTTCAATTATTGGAATAAAATTAATCGCTTCGACCGGTCATGTGATTTTGTAAATCGTTGGTCAGAATTGTTAACATTCGATGCAAACGTTTCCGACAAATAGTGTGGTTAAAAATAAAATTAGATGAATGGATGGAAGAACGAAAAATGGAAGTGCATATCGTTGTAATTGTATTGTTGAAAGCATTGGATTACAGTTGTCATTGAGCCTTAGCCTACTGTAGAAGTAAGAGTGTCTTTCACTAAATTTTGCGTTTTGATGACATCACATATTACAGAGTGGGTTCATAAAACAAAGGTCAGTATTTCGATCCCAGGTTCGGCTAACTTTTTTTTTACTTTTTTTTTTCTTTCTTTAATTAAATTCTTGTTTTATACTGGAGCTCTTTAGATCTGTTGTTTACATTTTTCAATTCAAAGAATTTATCACTTACTTCAAAACATGCCGATGTATATTCAAATTCTTGATCCGAATAGTTAGCCATAATACAACAAACATACTTTAACATTTAACTTATTTATAGCTGACCATCATGTCATTGACCTCACATTGTGAAATATATTTTTGAAAGTTGATTACAGATGATGACTTTTTTTTATAAATAATTAAGCCTGAAAGAACCACTTTTTTCACATCATGGGTAGTGGCATTCTTTGCTAAATTGTAAGCACATGAATGCATATTTACATGACAAAACCTCTGTCAAAATTGTTAAATTCGTACCGAGTACAAATGTAAACTTATAATATCACATTAAGAGTATTTCAAGTAAATTATCTAATTATTCATCATGAATATTAAAGATTGCTGGAAAATCTTCTCACATAATAAGATCATGTATGTATGGGTCAGTTATGTACATGTATATGTCATATACATGTACATTACTGACCCATACATACATGATCTGAGGGTTGTCAGGAAAAGCAACATAAATCGAGTTATAAACATGTGATATTACCCCAACATGAATATATTGCTCTTTTTTATGCTTTACTAGGTCTTTCTACATCAGGCAATTGACATGTAAATTTGTTCGACACATGTCGCCTGCAAAGTTCCTGTATCACATCACATAAGTACCACTGTTGTTCAGCTGAAAAATCCGGTCCTGAGATAGTGACCGGCAATGGTAACTGAAGTTTGTCATTGATGCTGACACCTTTTATCAATACGTTAAACTTGGTTTCCTCACCAATGTTCACTGCAGGTAACAAATCCAGGATTTTTTTTTAAAACTAAACACAACCTTGTGGTCCTGAAAAAGTCCCTTCAATGGCACAAACAACTCGCTAAAAAAACAGCCGCCAGTCACAGAAATCAAACATCTCATTCACAATATGTGGGTAGGTGTGACCATGGGTGGGTATCTTTCCACGCTGCTTCCCAACTCCTGCAATAATTGCATAAACATTAATTATTTGGATATGTATAACAACCCAGTCCACAAATACTGTAAACAACTGCAACTAGAAATGGCGCGGCAGAGGCCGACGCGTATCCCCACACCGAATGTTTGACCTAGGTGTGCCCCAGGGTTGGTAATGGGGCCATGCATAGTCGAGATTGACCGTATTGTCATAAGAGAAGTTCAGTATCAATTAGAAGTGAATCCGTGTAGAAATGAAAAAATTATAGTAAATGGAAATTTTTGGTGGGTGTGGCCTATGTGGGCGGGGCGCCCCAGGGTTGGGAATGGGGCCATGCATGGTTGAGATTGACCCTTA
>VMBQ01006092.1:0-44545 GCA_007657795.1 Dreissena rostriformis | reverse complement strand
GTCGAAATATGTAACTGCACGTGCTTAGCTCCGCCTTTCGAATCTTTTGCAGGGAACGGAGGTGGAGTTTAACGGTTAATTGAACACGTGTTTTACGGAAGTTGAGTCCTGAATGGCCGTAATTACTGGGTCTAAGCTTTGACACGACAAATAAATCTATCTCGGATTTTCCGAGAAAGGCCGATTTCCCAACTTTTTGTACAGTTACTTATAATGGCGTCCGCGTGTTTACGAAATTCGAAACACATTCATCTTAAATAATGGTGTCTTGTTGGATAATTACTGGATTTGTTTATATTTTTTTTGGCATGCCCAGTAGCACACTGCTAACGCGGTGTTGCGCGGCGGTCCCTGATAAGAACGGAAATTGTCCGCATTTACCGACTAGGCTCAAGTAATACACGCCGCGGGTATTAGCGAACTCGGCGGAACGCCGAGCGTTTTAGCGAGTTCACCTCGCTTTCCACCTCCGCGGAAGCACTCGCTAGCAGAAAAAAAAACCCGCGGAGGGAGCGCGTTTTTTGGGGAAAACGCTTGGACTGTACTGAAGTTTTTATTCTAATTCTTGTGCGCCCGCGGACCCATATACGGAAAACGGATGGGGACAAATCTGTTGTTTTTTTGCGCCCATGACGCAAGGGCGCATCCACGGCAGAACATTGACTGAAAGAATATGAACATTACGAAATAAATAATGAATCTTATAATATCACTTATAAATAAATAATCCGACTCATCGTCTACATCAATTGTTTTCATCATTTTCACTACAATCTGAATATTTATGTAAGGCTTTGATTTGATAATTGAAATTGTAACTTGAAGACAGGATTTTGACTATCACTGAAGCGAAGGGATTCAACCTCATGAATTACATATAATCATATTAACGATTATTGTATTGAATACATTCATAAGGAAATGTGGTATATTTTATTTTTTGTGACATATTTTTGTTTTATAAACTACCAGTTTTACGATGCTGCTATGGATTTGAAAACAAAGACATTTGACCTTAAAATATCAGTCAGAATTTCACTTCCGGGTTATTTATTATGCTAAGTTTTCTAACAGTTTAGACAAAACAAAGACGTGAAAACTGCCGTTAAATCAACACTAACCTTTCTAACATATTATTAACACAAAGCCAGTTATTTCGCTCAAAAACTTCTCACATATCAACAGTGCCATTTTGCAAAACATACAACCGCAAAATGTTTTGAGGGCATTTGTCGATATCGAAGTCATAGTAATTAAATAACGAAAAGTAAGTAACGAAATCGTAGCGTGACACTTCGCGCGAAATATACGTCATTAGAAAATGCATTGTGGGAATGTTTTGGTTAAAGTTAACGGTGTGGTTAAATTCCACTATACGCGGTTAGGTAACTTTGCGGTAAATCGTGTTTATATAATCGAGTTACCTTGACGGTTACTAAACCTGAATAACCGCAAACTTACCAAGGTTTAAAAGTTACCGAGCGGTAACTTTAACCAGCGTTTATACAATCGGGTGTTTACATTTATCCATTTAAAGCATTTATCACTAACTTCAAAACATGCCGAAATCTGTAAACAAGTCCCTGTAAGTTACTGATGATAAGGTCGAGTTTGATACCGTATTGTCTTATGTTTGTGATTTAATATTATATTATTGTTGTTGTTATTTGGTAAACTGTTGAGATCCCAGTAAAGATTATACACAATTTCGATGGTTTATGCATATTTCTAGCAATCTATGTACCGGTACTTGGGTTAAGCCAAATTGCTATATTTGATTAAATTTGACATAGATAGATTAGTTAAAAAACAAAATCTCTGTTAAAAGTGCGTTGACCCCCTTTTTTATTTATATTTTATGATAACAATACGTAGATGAACATATTTGCGCAGTTTCGCAGAAAGTTATGAGATAGAACTTTTTTTAATTCTATTTTTGTGGTTAAAATAGTAAAGAATTGACGTTTTATTAGGTGACATAAACATTATAAAAATTTAATTTCTTAAAATTAAACTTGTGTTCTCCATTTGTTTGGAAGTTTGTGGTTTGATTACATGGTATATGATGTATCTAAGCTTATATACTATCTACATGTTGCCAATTTCATAGGTTATTAGGAAAAAGTACATGTTATATAATGGTGAATACAATCAAAACAAGGCCGGTGACCCTATATTTTTATTTCATTTTTCATATAGTATTTGTATGTAGTACTTGAATATAAATATTGAACAAAATCTATTAGATGGAAAAAAAATCAGCATAACTGCAGCAACACCCCTTCAATCTAAAAGAGTGTCATCAATCTAATCCTCAGTACGGTTTCAGTTGCTATCGAAAGTTTTATTATTCCAATTGTGTGCTACGTTTTATTATCATTATTTTAAATTCTTTCGTAGATTTGTGGCTTAATTTTGTTTATCACCGTTGGCTAAGACTGAATGTGGACGCGATTGTGTTCAGTATAAGACGCGCGATCCGATTCTTTTCAGATATGAACTCCAAATAAAATTGAGTTTTTGTTTTGGTGCTGATCGCTAAAGCTCGCCCTATTTCTTTTTCTCAGCCTCTCCGGGTAAACTTTCTCCATCTCGACAACAAGCATGTAATCTCTATCTATAACATATAAGTGTTAGATGGAGTTTTATAAGATTACAGGCAATTTTGATAATTTAAGCTGAAATATTATCAGGTCCGCTTGATTTTCCATTATGCTGTTCGGACACTGATTTTTTAATTTGTAAGTCTGTGATTGGGTAATAAAGGGTGCCGTTTGTTCCAAAAATGTTAGTTTTTTTCAAAGATGTAACCAGACATATCGCGTTTATCTTGCATGTCATCGTTCAATATACATTATTGAAAAAACACATCGTTAATATCAGACAGACAGACAGACAGACAGACAGACAGACAGACAGACAGAAAACAGAAATACTTATAACTAAAAGAAAAACAGCAACACAAAAATAGTTGGAATTAAAGACAGCTACTCCTCCACTGCCATGTGACATGGAAAGCAGAAGCGATCACCTCTCCTCACAATTTTTTAAGGACAACACAACTGTAAATGTTTCCAGTGACCACATCCCTCTACATTACACTGTGTCCATTTGATGCCCCCGGTAGGGTGGCATATAGCAGTTAAACTGTCAGTCCGTCTGTTAGTCTGTGTGTCCGTCCGAAAACTCTAACATTGGCCATAACTTTTGCAATATTGAAGTTAGCAACTTGATATTTGGCATGCATGTGTTTTTCATGAAGCTGCACATTTTGAGTGGTGAAAGGTCAAGGTCAATGTCATCCTTCAAGGTCAAAAGTAAAAAATACAATCCAAGGGAAGTAATAAGCTTTAAAAGGGAGATAATTTCTAAACCTGCCAAATGATATATTGAAAATTTATATATAATATTATGAACAGTACAACTGAAGCATAATCAAAATGACATTTTATGGTCAAGCCAAGCACAAAATGATACTTTTGGGCATACACGTATATTAGGTACTTTACGGATACCTGTGAATCTACATTCACGGTAGTGGCTTATTGTTTTTTTCTACTAAAAATAGAGATTTGTTAGAAGGAAGACAATTATTTGCAAGGGAAGTAATTCATATAATTATAAATCTCACATGATTTTTTTCCTGACCAAGAATTAGTTTTCACAGTTACTATACAGATTTTGTAGTTAGCTTATTTATAACTTAAATGATTGATTTGTCAAAGGTTTTGTTTAAATGATATAACTAACATTTCTTTCCTGTTAATGGTAGGTTACATTACTTACCTGTGGACTTATGTCCATAGATACACGATGAACTGTGGCTATGATCTCATATGTAGTCAGCGACGTTTGCCTGGGTCATTTCTGACTGTCTGCGGATTTTTATGCCCCCCCCCCCCGGTAGGGTGGCATATACATGTAGCAGTTGAACTGTCAGTCCGTGTGTCTGTCAGTCTGTGTGTCCGTCCGAAAACTATACCATTGGTCATAACTTTTGCAATATTGAAAATAGCAACTTGATATTTGGCATGCATATGTATCTCATGGAGCTGCACATTTTGAGTGGTGAAAGGTCAAGGTCATCCCTCAAGGTCAAAAAACAAAATGCAAGGGAAGTAATAAGCTATAAAGGGAGATAATTTCTATACCTGCCAAATGATAAATAGAAATTTTATTTTAAAGCGGCGCAGTAGGGGGCATTGTGTTTCTCACGAACACATCTCTTGTAAAATATAAGTGACACACAATTGGTCAATTCGATAGGCTGAAACCTTACACAACACTGTTCGTTCATCATCCTCATCATCACTTAAACTAAAATCACTGCAGTCAGAGACTGGAAGGATTTGAAGTCCAATTGGGCCTGGGGTGGGATTATCCTGCAGTTTAGCCGTTTTGGTTATTTGTTTTTCTGTAATTGTAGCAGATACTTACCTCTTTTTATTATTTTTTTATTGGATTTTTTAAAAAACAATTTTTGGCTTATTTGTACTTGAATTGACATTTTTGTGGTGGTCTTCAATTTTTTCGTCAGTGATGTCTTCAGTGATGGCCTTATCACCAACAATTGCACTTAAATCTCTCCTCTCTTTAATACTGTCCACAGATTTCATTTGAATGCAGTCCATTTTCTTCACAAAACAATCATGTTGACATGTATCTGAGCCCGTGACAGTTAATTCCTTGACATCATGCAACTCTATGAGCTCTGCATTACATGGAGATGGACCTTTAGCTTTATACACTGTTGCTGGTTTGAATTGGGCTGAATTTACTGCAGTGGGATTGAATAAAAAAATACCAGATTTCTGAAATGCTGACTTGAGGTTATCAGGGGACAAAGTATGAGTATATGCCTTACATGCCAGAGAGCAGATGTTTTACCTCGTAATATTGGACAAAGGATTCTGACGCATTAACTTGTGGTATTCAGATTTAAAAATACGCTACTTAGGGCCGAAACAACCAACATCCAGGGGCTGTAAAATATGGCTGGTGTGGGCTGGTTTGACAAACAATATAATATTATGCTCTTCTGCCCAGTTTATTAAAGGCAAAGAGATGCGGGACTTTCAAAATCTTCTCTGTTGAACCATCCTGTGGGAGTAACTGTACCATTAGCTCGTCCTTCCAGCAGTTCCTCTCTCATGCGCTCCCCTTTAAAAACAAAATATGTATCTGTGCTCCCAAAGCATTCCCACACTCAAACAGGTAGTAGAAGCTGATCTAGCTGATGTAATAGCTGGTGTTGTGGTTTCCCTGCAGCCAACTACGAACGGGAGAGAATGTTCTGTTTGCAGGCCCTTTTCATCAACATTATAAATATGTTGTGGTTTGTCCATCAAACTGTGTTTCAAGAGAACATTTTCAAGTTCTTTGAAATACGTGGTCACTACCTCTTTGCTGGTTGCTTTAGCCCTAGCCAACGAGAAAGCTCTTGGTTTTTAAACGTATAGTTCTGGCCACCGTTTCATCAAACTTTCAAACCACGTCATGGAGAAAGGATGTTCTTTGTCGCGTTTGTGAAGGCAAACCGCATATTCTGACGCCATGTTTACAGCCTCCATCCGCGTATTGCCATATCCTTCACTAGCCATAAACTTAAGATGGTCAACACACATGGCTTCTTCCTCTTGTGACAGAACGGGAGAGGGTCCTGATGAAATCACTTCTGGATCGACTCTTCCCCTTACTCTCTGTCTAAGTGAATTAGTCGGAACACCAAACTGTATGGCTGCTCTACACACTGACATCTGCTGTTCCTTCACAGCTCTAAATGCATTTGTCAGTATGCGACAGCCTGTATTTTGAGCATGACTTGACAGGATACTTGAACGGATACGACTGAACATACGAGCAAAAATGGTATTTAGACCAATCTTTATTATTTAGGACATTTTTCAGTAGCATTATATTTGAGTACAAGTTCTTTTATAAAATTCACAGATCACTAAGCTATTTTTCAGTCACAAGCTTAAGTGCACTGTCTGCATAGTTCTGCTTTTTTCTTGTCAGAATATATAAGATGATGGAACTTTTGGAACGCCCCTTGTACCGCAATTTTAGATTTTAACCACATGACAGTCACTTGACTTTGACAGCAGACGCCAAAATCTTCCCTCGGCATACTCGGAACTGTCAAAATCTGGTTTTCTATATGTTTATGTTCATTTAATAAAAAAGAGCAAAAAAAGTAATAGCAAAAATGATAAAAAATATCGATGGTTATCAATTCAGATCGAAATACTTACTTGTTTCGTCCTCATTTTCGTTAAAAAAATGCGAGTAGCATTCGGTGTTGGCACTTGCTATGTACACACAAAACGATGAAGTCATTCGTTTCTTGGATAGAGCGCATGCGCAAAAAATCTACGATCGACCGAAATAGGTGACCAACCGAAACAGGTCACTGGACGAAACATACTATTTTCTGTCACGTAACTAGGTATAACAAAAACGTTACATAACATAAACTAGACATTTATGAATACAAATACTAAAAACTATCAAAGCGGTAATGACATTTATTGAACAATATAATTTAGAATTGTATTTCTTATAATAAGAGCTTCTTTGATATATTTACATACATTTTAAATTACTGATATGTCACATAAAACTAATAACTGGTTGCATTTATATACCGATGGGTTTATATAAAATATACGGCTTATAACTGTTTTCCTTAAATCAGTGTAACAGCGGCATATACATATAAAATGGTTTTCATCTTCTAAATCAAAGTCATTACAACATAAACAATAAAGTGCATTTTGCGGTATGTTATTTTGGGCGTATCTGCCAATTTGAATTCTCAAAGGATGCGCAGAAGGCTTCATGGTCAAAATTAAGTTTCCATCCATGTATCTCAATTGCGCGTTCTTGTCAATCAACAAATGTTCTAAGAAAAAAATCGAATTAGTGTTTGCAATAATAAAATATAAATATCTACAAAATCATACTTACGTTTGGTTGGACCATATGCATTTTCTACTCTTTTCGTTAGTCGGGTGTTAATAATTGTCATGCTATACTTTCATCTTAAATACCATATATAAGGTCAATACAGTGGTGGCTGCGAACAGAGGGCAATCACACTAATGAAATCCGTCTCATCAATTTGTAAAATTATTTTCATGATTTTCTTGTTTAGGGTGACCGTGATAAAATTACTCGTTACGCTTGATCGACCTGTCTTAAATGCGTTAAAGAATATATTTTGTGTACAGTATTCTAAATACTGTTTGCATATTTTGCAAAAAGTGGACTTTTATGAATTTTGTTTAGCGGATGTATATATTGAATAATATTATACAATTACAGACGCAGTGAATCTCACTGAGGGGCAAATATGTATGGCATAATATTGACCAGCTCAAACAATGCATAAGGACCAAAGCTGAAGGCAGCTTTACTTATTTATCGTTTATGGCATCGTTTATGGCACTATGATTCGGTTGACTTGAGTTGTTCGCCGTGAACCAAGGACATTAATAGACAACGTATAGGCATTCTAAATATTGAAAAAAGCCAATCTAGGTTTCCTGAGATCCTAGCTTATACATTTCGTGGTTTTGTGTCCTGTTATACACCACAATAGCATGGACGAGCACTACATAAATTATTTTCCCGACAACGTACATCATGTGAGATTACACTTGTTGATTGTAGCCTTATTTTGTCTCAATAAAATGTATACATATATATATCCCCTGCCTTCTCGACAGTGGGCATATACACATCTTTTTAAAGCATGGATTCACAACAATACAATTGTTGAATAAATCAATAAAAATTGTTCTTTTGCTAACCTAGCTGAAATAGAGTCCGAATATAACTTATAAAATGGAAATATTTTANGCCACGCAAGGACACGAAAATACAACGCAAAATTACTAAGCGAGATGGCGAACTTAATATCGCGATATATCAGCGTATTTTCTCGATTTCGCTTGATCATATATAAAGAATATATTTATTTACGCAAATTAGAACAATAAAATATGGCATGGATTAAAAAAACAAATATTTGGTATCATTAAAATTTAGCATAACAACAATTTGCGACTTTTCAAGACAAAGAGATATATGTATGTTTGTCTATTTTCAGGCATAGTTGCAAACAACTACAAAGTCACGTATTATTATTGGAGACTGGAACCGAGACTGGAACGGTATTTTGATTGGTGGACCCTGAGCTGGAGGTGGAGACTGAGGTGGCGCTGGGTTCGGAAATGCGTCTTCGGATGGAAGTGGCCCTTCCCGTTACCCGGTGCGGATAAAGTCTAGATCATGACCCTGTTTTGCCATAGATTTTACGACTAATTTAAGTTCCGTATGAATGTAATCACAATGAATACAAATGAATTATCAATATGTTCCTATACGATATTTTAAATGCAACTACATCTAAAAAATTACCTTGCATTGTGTTTTATACATACTTGTAGCACTTTTCCTGTTCAGCAAAATGACCGATAAAAAGGTATTTTGTATTAAAGGATGGAGTCAGTCACCAACATAGTGCGCTCAGTAACTACGGCAATGTATGCACCTATTTTTCCAAAATGAAACTTTTGCATCTTAAACTTCATATGTCTCAGGTGGTCGGACGACAACAATGGGTCCTACTACAACATCTGAAACAATTTCGCCGCCGACAACCGCCGAGTCACCTACCACGATCCCGTTTTCAGTGAGTGAAATATTGTTTTTTACTTACAAATTTGACAAAAAAAGTGTAAATCGGAAACGATAATGTTAGTGCTTCTCTCCACTTTTGCTGTATTCATTTGTTATCACATGTTAGGACATGGCTTTCACCTTTGCAACTACATAAAGCGAAATGTAATTTATGGTTTATTTGATATACAATAGAAAATGTTCCAATATAATTTTATTAATTAAGAAACATGTTTAAAGAAGACACTGGGCATTGACATTAATACTGATGTCATGTTTGTCCCAAATATGCAATTGCAGGACACAAATGATCGATATCGCGTTGTCTCGCATCCCTAGCTATTAACTACATTTCTTGTGCTCGATTGTTCGGACACCATGACCCTTAATTTTTGGAGATAAACTCCACCAAATGTATATTTGTGTCATGAATAATGCGATCATACTCCAACTCATATTGCAGTCATTTAAAACTTTAATACTTGTGACAACTTTAACAAACAAGAGGACAAAATGCCGTAAGGCTGAACCGCTGAGAGCCGCTCTCTGAGATCCAAATGAATTGTTCCGACTGGTAATGTGTCAATATAGCATGTGTACCCGTAGAATCGGCCCATCTTATTGAATATATCTAAATATTTGAAGTGAAAATATATGAAAACACTCATGTTTTATATGTCAATCTATAATTTAATGTGTATTCTTGGACATAACAACAAAAACTGCATTTAAATAGGCAATGTTTTTACAAAATACTGGCTATAGTTAGCTCTCTGTAGTAATCTGTACCATTTACAAAGTTTCTTATGATATCGGCCCTTCTGATCGTTTGCTAAGGTTCGTACTATGCGCATGTGCTTATTCTATAAATAGTTTAGTAATGAAAAACAAAACTCTTGCTCATATTGTTCTGTAAATACCTGAACATTTTTTTTCACAAATAAACGGCTTATAAACTATTTTATAATCTACTAATAAACCATTAACAAACTACACAATTATGTCTTATGTAATTTAAAAATCATAGCATCACCCAGGAGTAAACATGACCTACTTTCCAATGAAAACCTTAAATAATGAAAATGATCGTCGTAGTTGTCATTAATAAACAGAAAATGGGCAGGTTCCACATTGAACTCATATGTAAAAGACCATATGGACAACATATTGCAGCACCTGTAGGAAAACTGAGTTTAAATGTATTTTTTTATTAATGTTAAAAATGTGTTTGGGCGCGTTTGTGAGAACACGGTTCTAAAATCTTAGTTATTCCTAAACGTTTATCTTAACGTGTTAAGGTTTAAAACTTGTCAAGTCTATTTACAAAAGAATTTGTAAATTAGAAAAGATATGGAAGTTCAAGAAACAGTGAGACAACAAAATCAAGACAAGTGAGAGGCAGCAATAGGTTCAAATCATCGCAAAATGGAGGCTTAATCCAAGCCTCAACAGCCATGTGCCTCAAATGTTGCTTTTAAATAAAGTTGTACTTCTTTGAATGTGTGGCTGTTTTAGTAATATACCGAATAGCTCAAAATAGAATGTATATTTTCAGCTGATATGGAACGCATGTGCAATCCAAAATAGATAAGCTCGATCAATTGGCTATTTTCTGTGTAACCTTTTTTTTATTTTAATAGCAAAACAACTCTAACATTAAAGTTGCAATATCAATATCTAAATTATAATATCGTATATAAAGAACAAACTGGGCCTAGGGACTCCTAGTATCTTGTAAATACCTTTTTTTTGCAAATTAAACTATTATTGTTTTTTTAATAAATATATTTAATGTATGTATGGTCGTCTAACTGAATACTTTTAATCAGAAGTTCAATTGCTCAATCAATTGGTGAATTTGGTTATAAAGAATATTTATCAAGCTTCCATATACAATTAATTTTATTTTTGGATGTGTACATCAAACATTGCACATACAAAAATAAAGAAACTTTCTACTGCCTATGAATAAACCCCAAACATCAGATCATGATAATAGTTGATCATAGTTAAAAATGGGTAAAAAAAACCCTGATCAAATGTCTCATTCGTGCCTTGAATTGAGATTTTATAAAAAAAAATAAAAAAAATATGAATTTAAAAAACAACTTGAGGACTCGGTTTGCAAGCATATTTAAGCCCCATTACTACTCAAAAACAACGAAAATTTCGTACAATATTTCTTAAAATAAAGTTAAACAATTAAAAATCAGTGTTCCTTATGGCAATTGCCGAAATTTCAACGCCATGTGTAGTCTGGTAACATAGATGTGTGAAGATCCAAAATGCTCGTTTTTATATATTTTTTCATATTTAATTCCATTTTAATTTCCCGCAACGATATCTATTCATACGACACATGAACACTAACATGGTACAATTTTAGTGTTTGTGTTTCGTATGAATAGTTATATTTGCGGGAAATTAAAATGGAAGTAATTGTGTCGCAAATAAATAAAAACGAGCATTTTGTATCTACAAACATCTATGTTACCAGAGCACATCTAACGTTGAGATTTTGGCTATTGCTATAAGGAACACTGATTATTTATATGTTAACTTTATTTTACGAAATATATTACGAAAGTGTCGTTGATTTTTGATCATTATAGAGGCTTTAAATATGCTTGCTACTTTTGTTGTAAATTCAATTCTTCAATGTTAAAATGCTTCAAATCATGACCTGTATATACAAAGTTTAAATGTCAGATCACCTTTTTTATTCATTACTTTTGTTTAAATTGAAAGTTCCCGTAGTTTCACCCTACTACAGTTTTCCTCACAAAGAGATTGCTTTTTTTATCTCCCCCCCCCCCCGATTTATTGAATATAATTACAATATCATATAAAAACAACAAAAACAAATTTAACATGCCAATTGCCAAATTAGATCTACATTGAAAGTTAAATATTCCCCTAAGTCATTCAAATAATAAACATAATTATATATATTTTTTAAATATATTTTGTAATATAATAAAGTTTTTTTCAGACCACGCCCGAAACGTCACTTCCCCCGAATGTTCTTACCGATGACGAAGGTAACGAGTATCAGGTTGTTTCCAATGCGACCAGTCAGGGAGTAGATATGCAGATTTACAACAGCAGCAAACTGTTGCTTTCGGTTGTAAATATTGGTGTAAGTTCCGCTTTAAAATTAAATACAGTTTAATATAGCACTCTGAACGTCTGAAATACTTGTTTAAATGCATTAGTAATACATATTGCATTATTGCTCATTTATATTTTTTATTATTACATAAGACTTTGTGCAATCAAAAGCTGTTAAAAGAATTCGTTCACAGATTATCGAAATGACAATTTAATATTTCTTCGTCACAGATCAACATTTTTTTTTATTCAAATGACATCTTTCTTTCTAATTTATTAAACATTTTTAATTAATATTCTTGAGTTTTTTAGTAAAATTTTAAAATCTATGCATTAAAGGCGTAATTACAAACTTTTAAAATCCAAAAGCTGTGAGGGAGTCGCTTTAATGGACCTTAAATCATGTAACGTTAACGTCTTTCTTCGTTTTTTAGGGTCTGATAATCGAGATACCAGTCGGAAGCGATGTGTGCATCATTTCAGACATTTCAGATGTGAGGATTAAATTATGCACGTCTTCATGTTGTATTTGTTTTGTTGGACATGTATGACATATATGAAGACAAATTTATTCGACTCTTGGTAGTTTCTGGTTATTAATGGATTATTAATGGTATTCATTGAAACAAGGCAATCTAGTGTGTCACAATATAATTAATATACATGAACTAGTAAATTATAACATGTCAACGCATCTGAATAATATATGGTCCAATACACATAATCATATTTTATTTATCTGTACTTGGCAATGTTTGTAGCCGAACGCTGTGGGTGACTGCTTTGATGAGGTGCCGTACAACACAAGCACGTTGCCTTACGCCGTTGGGGTAGCGTGTAGGTGGAGGATCGGTGTGAGACAGATAGCAAGGCAGTGCGAGGTTGGGGTGACAGGCACCACAACTGCAACAGGTACTTGTAATTTAATATTCGTGTACTTAACACAACTAGTCACAAGCATTTTAATTAGTCTGATTTTAAATTGCATGCGTTAATCATGTTAAACGTAAATGATGCAAACGTAAATTTTAAGTAAAAACACTGTCCAAGTAATAAATATAGTTAACTCATACGGTGTTCTTTCAAGAGCACAATTTGTTCTTCTGTTCAATGTATGTGTTATACATATACAAGTGCGAGAACGTGCAAAGATATGACGAAGCACAATCTAGATGCGAGAACACGAGATTACGCTGAGAAATTAATATATCACTGTATTGCATCGTTATCTTATGAATTTCGACCGTGTAAATCCATAGGATCGATGAAAAAAAAGATACACAATTACGATAATACTTTCTCGATCTCGCATCGTAACTTCGCAGTATCTCATCGTATTACGCATTTTGTTTTCGTAACCTCACATCGTGATTACGCCCTTTCGACATATTGATTACTTGCGAGAGAAAGCGAAACGCGACATCAAGATGCAAGAGAGAGAACTTAGTATCGCGATATCTTAATGTATTTTCTCGATTTCGCTTGCTCATATGTCTAGAATATATTATCAACGTAAATTAAAACAATAAAATATGACTTGGATTGAAAAACTAATATTTTGTATCATTAAAATTTAGCATAACAAGAATTTGCGACTTTTTTAGACAAAGAGATAGATGTATGTTTGTCTATTTTCAGGCCTAGTTACAAACAACTACAAGGTGACGTATTATGTTTGGTGTCTGGAACTGAGACTGGAACGGTATTTTGATTGGTGGAGCCTGAGCTGGAGGTGGAGACTGAGGTGGCGCTGGGTTCGGAAATGCAAATTCGGATGGAAGTGGCCCTTCCCGGTACCCGGTGCGTGATAAAGTCTACACCATGAACCTTTTTTACCATAGATTTTACGACTTATTTAGGTTCCGATTCAATTTTAAGATCACAATGTATACAAACTTGAGTATCAATATGTTCCTTTAATAAAATCTTTAAAGGAAATCAGTATAATTATAGAAATTAAGGTTGGTGCTTAGCGATAATACTTTTTGAAACGTGAATGACAACTTAAATACGTCATATGATGTTTGATAGGACGGACCGCAGAACCAGAGTATTTAGATGTGTGATTTCATAAAACGGTTTGTCATACAGACGATAGTTTAAAGTCCTCAACATCTGAAATTACACTGACAATTTGTTGTAATGCATACCTGTACCACTTTTTTTTCTTTTTCAGCAAAATTACTAAGAAATATTTATTATCTAATATTCCGGTGTAATTGGAAAAACCAGACTCAAAGGTCGTTGTCAGTCACCAACATAGTGCAGGCTATAACTACTTCATTTTATGCTACTATTTTTTCTCAAAATGAAATTAGTGTATTTCGGCTTAAACTTTATTTGTCTCAGGTGGTTCGACGAGAACAATTGCTCCTACGACAACCAGCGATCCGATGACAACAATCACTCCTACGACAACCAGTGTTCCGATGACAACAATCACTCCAACGACAACCAGTGTTTCGATGACAACAATCACTCCTACGACAACCAGTGTTCCGATGACAACAATTGCTCCTACGACAACCAGTGTTCCGATGACAACAATTGCTCCTACGACAACCAGTGTTCCGATGACAACATTCACTCCTGTAGGTATTCGATCATTTAAAAAATGCTCTCATCAATCGAAAATGTGTTTCAATTCCTTATATTAAAGTGTGTACATTTTCATTAATCAATATATAAAATTCACAGATTTTGATTTTATCAAAACTTATTTTGTATTCGTTCTTTTAAATTTAAGTATGGCTCATTTGTTTATCTTCAGCGCTATCTTTTATAAGAAATATAAAATATAAGACTGCATGATATGACAATTCTGTCCACTCCGGAATTTCAAATGTATTAATGACATTCAGATCAAACGAGCATTGTTGTATAAGCAGATAGTCAGTGACACTTAGCCCACGTGACGAACTGAATGTGTTATTCCGTGTTTATCGCTTACAATTTAAATATTAAACCTGCCCATTAAGTTTTACTGGGCGTTAAAACCCGTGCACACTTGCTCGATTTCAATCGTTTGAGTTGTTCGCAGTGAACCAAATACATACATAGACGACGTTTAGGCATTCTTAATATTGAACCAAGCCCAGCTAGATATTTTGAGGTCTTAGCTTATACTTTTGTTGGTTTTGTGTCTTGTTATACACAAAAAAGCATAGACGAGCACTTCATATTATTTGCCGACAAAGTAAATCATGTGAGATTACACTTGTTGTTTGTAGCCTTATTTTTATCTCAATCAAATTTATACATGTTTATCCCCTCTTTCCGACAGTGGGCATACACAATCTAATTAAAGGATGGATTCACAAAAATACAATATCATAATGTTAAGTACAATGAATTGGAAATAAAAACGTGTAGTGTAAAACATATTTACGACATGGGAAATAGATGGTCCTGATAATTCTTTAATGCTTCCATGTATAAAGCTTTTGCAATTAAATTTCTGATCGATATATGTTCAGTGTCAAATGAATGGTACACAAATATAGGGCAAATTATGAATTGGCAATACATAGGGTGTGGACTTTTCATCAAGGAACCGATTTAGAGGGAATTCGTTCAATAAATTGGTAACACATTCGGCTAATTATTTGTTTTATATTTTTTGCTTGCTAACGCAATGCTGGCTTTGATACGATTTGTTAACGATTTTTTCGCTAGACATTTAAATATGATTTTATTATTAAAAACTAGAATGGCGATGACATAAAAAAGCAACAATCTTATTTCCTCGTAAATGAATAATCTTTATCGCGTTGTAGAGGCACAATAATGATTTTCTGCGACAGTTATATAATATATTATATTTTATTTATATTTTGAAAATATCAGACCACGCCCGGAACGTCGCTTCCCCCAAATGTACTGACCGATGACGAAGGTAACGAGTATCGGGTTGTTTCCAATGTGACCAGTCTGGGAGTAGATATGCAGATTTACAACAACAGCCAACTGGTGCTATCTGTTGTCAATATTGGTGTTAGTTCCGCTTTAATATTAAAACACTTTAATATAGCACTCTGAACTGTGTACAATATTAATTGAAATACATATGTGAAAATGAATGTTTCAGAATTGGTTATTGGTGTTTATTATCATTGGATAAGTATGTAAGCTGTTTTTTAAACTTGCTGTAGACGAAAGCTGTTAAAGGAATTTAATCAAATATTTACGAAATGTAATGGTTCAACTATTTGTAATAGATAAAAACTAGGTTAATCCGAATGATTTAAACATGAGTTTAAATACTTAAATCGATAGATTTAATGCATTTAATGGAACACTTTTAAACATGCAAACAAGCTGTGAGGAAGTATCTTGATTTGAAATTAGTTCATGTAATTTTTAACGTCTTATTTTGTTTTGTAGGGTCTGATGATCGAGATACCAGCCGAAGGGGACGTGTGCATCATTAGAGATGTAAGGAGTGAATTTCCACTTCTTCCTGTTTCATTGGTTTTCTTGCACATGTACGACATGTATGATTATTTAATAATTATAGGCGCTTTTGTAAAAAAAAAAAATACAAATTCATTCGTCTCTTGGCAGTTTCTGGTTATTAATGGATAATTAATGTTATTTATTAAAACAAAAAAAATCTGGTGTGTCACGATATAACTATAAATCATGAAATGTCAACGCATCTGAATAATATAAGGTCCAATACACATTAATCATATGCTTATGTGTGTACTTGGAAATGCTTACAGCCGAACGATGTAGGTGACTGCTTTGATGAGGTGCCAAACACAAGCACGGTGCCGTACGGCGTGGAGTTGGCATGTAGGTGGAGGATCGGGGTGAGACATATAGCAAGGACGTGCGAGGAAGAGGTGACAAGCACCACAACTGCAACAGGTACTTGCAATTTAATATTCATGTACTTAACACAACTAGTCACACGCATTTTTTATGAGTCTGTTAGTAACTTGTACGTAAATGATGCAAATGTTAATTATAAGTGAAAACACTGTCAAAGAAATAAATATAGCTAACTCATACGGTGTTCTTTAAGGAGCACAGGTTTTTCGAACTTTCGATTTATGTATTGGAAATATCGATATGACGGAACAAAATCTAGATGCGAGAACGCGAGATTACGCTACGAAATAAATATATCACGGGTTTTCATCGTAATCGTATGCCGTTCGCCATTGTAAACCAAAGGATCGATGCAAAAGCAAGATATAAAATTGCGATGATAATATCTCGATCTCGTTACCTAACTTCGCAGTCTCCACCGTATTATTCATTTTGTTTTGCTTTTTTTAACCTCGCATCGCGATCTTGCACATTCGTCCTGTTGATTACAGGCTAGGGAAAGCGAAAACGCCACGCAAGGACACGAAAATACAACGCAAAATTACTAAGCGAGATGGCGAACTTAATATCGCGATATATCAGCGTATTTTCTCGATTTCGCTTGATCATATATAAAGAATATATTTATTTACGCAAATTAGAACAATAAAATATGGCATGGATTAAAAAAACAAATATTTGGTATCATTAAAATTTAGCATAACAACAATTTGCGACTTTTCAAGACAAAGAGATATATGTATGTTTGTCTATTTTCAGGCATAGTTGCAAACAACTACAAAGTCACGTATTATTATTGGAGACTGGAACCGAGACTGGAACGGTATTTTGATTGGTGGACCCTGAGCTGGAGGTGGAGACTGAGGTGGCGCTGGGTTCGGAAATGCGTCTTCGGATGGAAGTGGCCCTTCCCGTTACCCGGTGCGGATAAAGTCTAGATCATGACCCTGTTTTGCCATAGATTTTACGACTAATTTAAGTTCCGTATGAATGTAATCACAATGAATACAAATGAATTATCAATATGTTCCTATACGATATTTTAAATGCAACTACATCTAAAAAATTACCTTGCATTGTGTTTTATACATACTTGTAGCACTTTTCCTGTTCAGCAAAATGACCGATAAAAAGGTATTTTGTATTAAAGGATGGAGTCAGTCACCAACATAGTGCGCTCAGTAACTACGGCAATGTATGCACCTATTTTTCCAAAATGAAACTTTTGCATCTTAAACTTCATATGTCTCAGGTGGTCGGACGACAACAATGGGTCCTACTACAACATCTGAAACAATTTCGCCGCCGACAACCGCCGAGTCACCTACCACGATCCCGTTTTCAGTGAGTGAAATATTGTTTTTTACTTACAAATTTGACAAAAAAAGTGTAAATCGGAAACGATAATGTTAGTGCTTCTCTCCACTTTTGCTGTATTCATTTGTTATCACATGTTAGGACATGGCTTTCACCTTTGCAACTACATAAAGCGAAATGTAATTTATGGTTTATTTGATATACAATAGAAAATGTTCCAATATAATTTTATTAATTAAGAAACATGTTTAAAGAAGACACTGGGCATTGACATTAATACTGATGTCATGTTTGTCCCAAATATGCAATTGCAGGACACAAATGATCGATATCGCGTTGTCTCGCATCCCTAGCTATTAACTACATTTCTTGTGCTCGATTGTTCGGACACCATGACCCTTAATTTTTGGAGATAAACTCCACCAAATGTATATTTGTGTCATGAATAATGCGATCATACTCCAACTCATATTGCAGTCATTTAAAACTTTAATACTTGTGACAACTTTAACAAACAAGAGGACAAAATGCCGTAAGGCTGAACCGCTGAGAGCCGCTCTCTGAGATCCAAATGAATTGTTCCGACTGGTAATGTGTCAATATAGCATGTGTACCCGTAGAATCGGCCCATCTTATTGAATATATCTAAATATTTGAAGTGAAAATATATGAAAACACTCATGTTTTATATGTCAATCTATAATTTAATGTGTATTCTTGGACATAACAACAAAAACTGCATTTAAATAGGCAATGTTTTTACAAAATACTGGCTATAGTTAGCTCTCTGTAGTAATCTGTACCATTTACAAAGTTTCTTATGATATCGGCCCTTCTGATCGTTTGCTAAGGTTCGTACTATGCGCATGTGCTTATTCTATAAATAGTTTAGTAATGAAAAACAAAACTCTTGCTCATATTGTTCTGTAAATACCTGAACATTTTTTTTCACAAATAAACGGCTTATAAACTATTTTATAATCTACTAATAAACCATTAACAAACTACACAATTATGTCTTATGTAATTTAAAAATCATAGCATCACCCAGGAGTAAACATGACCTACTTTCCAATGAAAACCTTAAATAATGAAAATGATCGTCGTAGTTGTCATTAATAAACAGAAAATGGGCAGGTTCCACATTGAACTCATATGTAAAAGACCATATGGACAACATATTGCAGCACCTGTAGGAAAACTGAGTTTAAATGTATTTTTTTATTAATGTTAAAAATGTGTTTGGGCGCGTTTGTGAGAACACGGTTCTAAAATCTTAGTTATTCCTAAACGTTTATCTTAACGTGTTAAGGTTTAAAACTTGTCAAGTCTATTTACAAAAGAATTTGTAAATTAGAAAAGATATGGAAGTTCAAGAAACAGTGAGACAACAAAATCAAGACAAGTGAGAGGCAGCAATAGGTTCAAATCATCGCAAAATGGAGGCTTAATCCAAGCCTCAACAGCCATGTGCCTCAAATGTTGCTTTTAAATAAAGTTGTACTTCTTTGAATGTGTGGCTGTTTTAGTAATATACCGAATAGCTCAAAATAGAATGTATATTTTCAGCTGATATGGAACGCATGTGCAATCCAAAATAGATAAGCTCGATCAATTGGCTATTTTCTGTGTAACCTTTTTTTTATTTTAATAGCAAAACAACTCTAACATTAAAGTTGCAATATCAATATCTAAATTATAATATCGTATATAAAGAACAAACTGGGCCTAGGGACTCCTAGTATCTTGTAAATACCTTTTTTTTGCAAATTAAACTATTATTGTTTTTTTAATAAATATATTTAATGTATGTATGGTCGTCTAACTGAATACTTTTAATCAGAAGTTCAATTGCTCAATCAATTGGTGAATTTGGTTATAAAGAATATTTATCAAGCTTCCATATACAATTAATTTTATTTTTGGATGTGTACATCAAACATTGCACATACAAAAATAAAGAAACTTTCTACTGCCTATGAATAAACCCCAAACATCAGATCATGATAATAGTTGATCATAGTTAAAAATGGGTAAAAAAAACCCTGATCAAATGTCTCATTCGTGCCTTGAATTGAGATTTTATAAAAAAAAATAAAAAAAATATGAATTTAAAAAACAACTTGAGGACTCGGTTTGCAAGCATATTTAAGCCCCATTACTACTCAAAAACAACGAAAATTTCGTACAATATTTCTTAAAATAAAGTTAAACAATTAAAAATCAGTGTTCCTTATGGCAATTGCCGAAATTTCAACGCCATGTGTAGTCTGGTAACATAGATGTGTGAAGATCCAAAATGCTCGTTTTTATATATTTTTTCATATTTAATTCCATTTTAATTTCCCGCAACGATATCTATTCATACGACACATGAACACTAACATGGTACAATTTTAGTGTTTGTGTTTCGTATGAATAGTTATATTTGCGGGAAATTAAAATGGAAGTAATTGTGTCGCAAATAAATAAAAACGAGCATTTTGTATCTACAAACATCTATGTTACCAGAGCACATCTAACGTTGAGATTTTGGCTATTGCTATAAGGAACACTGATTATTTATATGTTAACTTTATTTTACGAAATATATTACGAAAGTGTCGTTGATTTTTGATCATTATAGAGGCTTTAAATATGCTTGCTACTTTTGTTGTAAATTCAATTCTTCAATGTTAAAATGCTTCAAATCATGACCTGTATATACAAAGTTTAAATGTCAGATCACCTTTTTTATTCATTACTTTTGTTTAAATTGAAAGTTCCCGTAGTTTCACCCTACTACAGTTTTCCTCACAAAGAGATTGCTTTTTTTATCTCCCCCCCCCCCCGATTTATTGAATATAATTACAATATCATATAAAAACAACAAAAACAAATTTAACATGCCAATTGCCAAATTAGATCTACATTGAAAGTTAAATATTCCCCTAAGTCATTCAAATAATAAACATAATTATATATATTTTTTAAATATATTTTGTAATATAATAAAGTTTTTTTCAGACCACGCCCGAAACGTCACTTCCCCCGAATGTTCTTACCGATGACGAAGGTAACGAGTATCAGGTTGTTTCCAATGCGACCAGTCAGGGAGTAGATATGCAGATTTACAACAGCAGCAAACTGTTGCTTTCGGTTGTAAATATTGGTGTAAGTTCCGCTTTAAAATTAAATACAGTTTAATATAGCACTCTGAACGTCTGAAATACTTGTTTAAATGCATTAGTAATACATATTGCATTATTGCTCATTTATATTTTTTATTATTACATAAGACTTTGTGCAATCAAAAGCTGTTAAAAGAATTCGTTCACAGATTATCGAAATGACAATTTAATATTTCTTCGTCACAGATCAACATTTTTTTTTATTCAAATGACATCTTTCTTTCTAATTTATTAAACATTTTTAATTAATATTCTTGAGTTTTTTAGTAAAATTTTAAAATCTATGCATTAAAGGCGTAATTACAAACTTTTAAAATCCAAAAGCTGTGAGGGAGTCGCTTTAATGGACCTTAAATCATGTAACGTTAACGTCTTTCTTCGTTTTTTAGGGTCTGATAATCGAGATACCAGTCGGAAGCGATGTGTGCATCATTTCAGACATTTCAGATGTGAGGATTAAATTATGCACGTCTTCATGTTGTATTTGTTTTGTTGGACATGTATGACATATATGAAGACAAATTTATTCGACTCTTGGTAGTTTCTGGTTATTAATGGATTATTAATGGTATTCATTGAAACAAGGCAATCTAGTGTGTCACAATATAATTAATATACATGAACTAGTAAATTATAACATGTCAACGCATCTGAATAATATATGGTCCAATACACATAATCATATTTTATTTATCTGTACTTGGCAATGTTTGTAGCCGAACGCTGTGGGTGACTGCTTTGATGAGGTGCCGTACAACACAAGCACGTTGCCTTACGCCGTTGGGGTAGCGTGTAGGTGGAGGATCGGTGTGAGACAGATAGCAAGGCAGTGCGAGGTTGGGGTGACAGGCACCACAACTGCAACAGGTACTTGTAATTTAATATTCGTGTACTTAACACAACTAGTCACAAGCATTTTAATTAGTCTGATTTTAAATTGCATGCGTTAATCATGTTAAACGTAAATGATGCAAACGTAAATTTTAAGTAAAAACACTGTCCAAGTAATAAATATAGTTAACTCATACGGTGTTCTTTCAAGAGCACAATTTGTTCTTCTGTTCAATGTATGTGTTATACATATACAAGTGCGAGAACGTGCAAAGATATGACGAAGCACAATCTAGATGCGAGAACACGAGATTACGCTGAGAAATTAATATATCACTGTATTGCATCGTTATCTTATGAATTTCGACCGTGTAAATCCATAGGATCGAGAAAAAAAAAGATACACAATTACGATAATACTTTCTCGATCTCGCATCGTAACTTCGCAGTATCTCATCGTATTACGCATTTTGTTTTCGTAACCTCACATCGTGATTACGCCCTTTCGACATATTGATTACTTGCGAGAGAAAGCGAAACGCGACATCAAGATGCAAGAGAGAGAACTTAGTATCGCGATATCTTAATGTATTTTCTCGATTTCGCTTGCTCATATGTCTAGAATATATTATCAACGTAAATTAAAACAATAAAATATGACTTGGATTGAAAAACTAATATTTGGTATCATTAAAATTTAGCATAACAACAATTTGCGACTTTTTTAGACATTTAGAGATAGATGTATGTTTGTCTATTTTCAGGCCTAGTAACAAACAACTACAAGGTGACGTATTATGTTTGGTGTCTGGAACTGAGACTGGAACGGTATTTTGATGGGTGGAGGTGGAGGTGGAGACTGAGGTGGCGCTGGGTTCTGAAATGCAAATTTGGATGGAAGTGGCCCTTTCCGGTACCCGGTGCGTGATAAAGTCTACACCATGACCCTGTTACCATAGTTCTTACGACTTATTTTATTTTAGATCACAAGAAATACATAATGGATTATCATTATGTTCATTTAATAATAAAAAACATGTGAAGCATTAAAAGAAAATGAGTATAATTAATGAAATTAGGGTAAGTGCTTACCGATAATACTTCTTGAAAAGTGTATGACAACTTAAACACGTCATATGATGTTTGATAAGACGGACACCAGAACCAGAGCATTCAAATGTGAGATTTCTTAAAACTGATTGTCATACAGACGAAAGTTTTAAGTCAACAACACCTGATATTACATTGACAATGTGTTTGCATGTATACCTGTAGCACTTTTATATGTCTTAGTTGGTTCGACGACAACAATGAACCCTACGACAACCAGTGCTAAGACGACAACAATAGCTCCTTCGACATCCAGTGTTCCGATGACAACAATCACCACTACGACAACCAGTGTTCCGAGTACAACAATTTCTCCTACGACAACCAGTGTTCCGATGACAACAATCACCCCTACGACAACCAGTGCTAAGACGTCAACAATTTCTCCTACGGCAACCAGTGTCTCGATGACAACAATCACCCCTACGACAACCAGTGTTCCGATGACAACAATGGATCCTACGACAACTCCCGAATCATCCACGACTACCCCATGTGAAGTAAGTTTTTTTTTACCTTAACATTTGAAAGACAAAGTATAAATCGGAAATGCTATCGGTATTGCCCTTTAAGACTTTCGCCTCATTCCCTTATTTTCAAATGTTAGGACATGACTTTCACCTTTTCAACTTACCGCATCGCAATATAATTGATGGTTTATTGGATATACAATAGAATTAGTTCATCGATAATTGTATTAATCAATAAATATCATTTAAGAAGACAATCGGCGTTGAAATTAATACTGATGTCATGTTTGTTACAAATATTCATCAGCAAAACAAAGATGATCAATAACGTGTCGGCTCGCACCCATAGCTATTAACGAGATTTCTCGAACACGAACTTGTTCGATCTCCATGATCCTTAATTTATTGGAGAGTAACGCAATCAATATTAAGAACCTTGAATGATGCGATTATATGCCACCCATATTTCATTGAAAACCTTAATACGTTTAATACTGATAACTTGATTCTGGAATTTTTAACAAACAAGAGTACCAATGGCCCTAAGGCTCTCATCTGAGACCCTAAATAACTTTATAGTGTATAATTTACTAAATAATCTTGCTTTGTTATATTGCCTATATTGTTGACTTTGTATACTTGGGTGAAATAAACGATGTGTTCTGTTCTGAGACTCAAATGATTTTAATTGTTCCGAACTGGTAATGTCTCACAATAGCCATTCGCAACCAGCTGCATTTTTTTAAAGGAATTTAATAATTTTTATAAATCGACCCAGATATCACGAGAAGAAATATTCTTAGCAATTTATATTATGATTGTGCAAAAAATGGTTTACTATTGCTTTACAATTAAAACGGGCACAGCCCCCAAGTTTGCCGAGTACTAAACTGTGTGTTTTTTTTTAATGAGAACTTGAATAAAGTTCTTATATCACAAAAGTATGCTTTAAGCAATTTTTAAAACGAAAAACGGATGTTTATATGGGGCAAACATGACACGGGGATAATACCGTTACATAGTAACCTAATTCCCAACCTGCGAATTGCACCATCAAAATTACTTTGACAGTGTCAAATTTAAAGGCCAAATTAAATTAGTATGTATTTCTGTGAATATATTGATTGGAACATACAATAAATATAGAGAATAATAGGTTAGTGTTGATTATAGATCTGGTTTATCATGCGAGGCTTAGAAAACAAAAAGCACGAGCCTTGGCGAGTGCTTTTTCGTTTACGTGCCGAGCATGATACACCTGATCTATAATCAACACTTACCTATTGTTCTATTTATCCCACATTTTATTCAGTAAACCTTTTTATTTAAACAAAATAAGTTTAACTTGTTATTTTCGCTTGATTTATGACGTCATTTTGTCGAAAATATGACGTCATTTCGTGCCGTGTATTATAGCAGACATTTAATCAACGGGGCTATAATCAACCGAAATCGCTGTTAAAGTGGGATAAATAGAGAATTATAGGTCAGTGTTGATTATAGATCAAGTTTATCATGCGAGGCTTAGAAAACAAAAAGCACGAGCCTTGGCGAGTGCTTTTTCGTTTTCGTGCCGAGCATGATAAACCTGATCTATAATCAACACTTATCTATTTTTCTTTTTATCCCACTTTTTATTCAGTAAACCTTTTTTATTTAAACAAAATAAGTTTAACTTGTTATTTTCGCTTGATTTATGACGTCATTATGTCGAAAATATGACGTCATTTCGTGCCGTGTATTATAGCAGACATTTAATCAACGGGGCTATAATCAACCGAAATCGCTGTAAAAGTGAGATAAATACTCGTTAATAGATATGTCCATGCTGTGAATATATTGATTACAGTATTCAATAAATAAATTCGTTCATTAATAATTCAGTACTAGAAGACGGGTATATTACATGAATTAAAAGTTATTTTAACTGCTTATTTAAATAAATATGTAGATTGTAATGTTTAGCAGTTATTGTAATACATAACACCGTTGATACATCAAACAGTAATGATTCAATATTGGGAGTTTGTATTCCCTAAAACACGATCATTTGGGAATTTCTATTGGCTGTCAGTTTTCACATGCATGTAATTATCGCAAGAAATCTAGGTCAAACACATCATATACAGCTCAGTGTAGATATGTGTAGTGGTTTCACCTAATGCAGATAATTGCTTTTGTATGCAAGGAAATTGGTACTGTTTTCTCGATAAATTAATATTTTCTTAATTTTTACTTAAATAAAAACCCTCGTTCGCATCATTGTTGTACATTTCTTATCCACAAAGCCAACGTCGATGCATAAGAAACGTTATTGTTATACTCTTTGGTTATTTATTTATTTTTTCAATCTATAAGACACGATAAAACATATTTAAATAAATTTGCAAAACAATGCAACATTGATCTTACACATGTAAAAAAAAGTTCTTTTTCAGGATTGATAATACAATTTTTCGATTTGAGCCACTTATATTTTCTAGCTATGGGTTTCTAGTATTTTGAAATACTATTTCTCGACAAATTAAACTACCACTCATATATCAATGCATACATTTAAGGTATGAATGGTCTTCTTACTTGATACTTGATCCTACAATGAACAGCTATTTTTAGCTATCATGGATGTTTATCAAGTTCCCATATACAATTTAATTTATTTTTGGATGTTCATATCAATCATTCCACATCAATAAAATAAAGAAACTTTCTACTGTCTATGAATGAAGCCCCAAACATCAGATCATGATCATAATTAAAACTTGGTCGAAAGGCTTATCAAATTTCTCTTTATTTGAATGAATTGACATTAAATGAAAATAAATTCGTTTTGAATTTATAAACAGCTTAAAGAGCTTGGTATGCAGATGTATCAATTATACTTTATAATGGTGCTGTAAATACAATTAAGAAATGTTAACAGCCTTCAAATCACACATATAAATTTACATAAAAAAGGTTAAATGTCTGATCCCGACCACAGTATTATTCACACGGAAGTTGTTTATTCCCAAAGATTTATTGAACATTAATACAATATTATATTAAACGTTAGAACAAAAAAATCGTTCAACATGCCTATTGCCAAATTAATCAACATTACCATTTTAATATTCCTCTATAACATTTAAATAATTCATCAAGTTATATATATTATTTATAATTTTCTAAATATAATAATGTTTGTATTTTCAGATCACGCTTCCCCCAAATGTACTGACCGATGACGAAGGTATCGACTATCAGGTTGTTTCCAATGAGACCAGTCAGGGAGTGGATATGAACATTTACAACAACAGCATACTGGTGCTATCTGTTGTCCATACTGGTGTGAGTGCTGCTTCAAGATTGGATACTGTTTAATATAGCCCTCTTAACGTCTAAAATATTTATTTAAATGTATTTTAACAATGCATATTGCAGTACTGCTTAGTTTTATTCATTATTAGTGGATGAGTCTTAACGTGGTGTTAAAACGTGCTGTAAACATAAGCTGATAAAAGACTTTGTGCCCAGATTAACGAAATAACAATCGCACAACTTTCCGTCACCTATCAACACAAAAAACATTATTCTAAAGGATAACTTTATTCGTCATTTATTGATTTTTTTTTAAATTAATATTCTTGAGTATTTAGTGCCAATTTTTAATTCTATAAATTTAAGGGGTNGTCGGTGTGGTCTATGTGGGCGGGGCGCCCCAGGGTTGGTAATGGGGCCATGCATAGTTGAGATTGACCGTATTGTCATAAGAGAAGTTCAGTATCAATTTGAAGTGAATCCGTGTAGAAATTAAGAAATTATAGTAAAAGGTAATTTTAGGTGGGTGTGGCCTATGTGGGCGGGGCGCCCCAGGGTTGAGAATGGGGCCATGCATGGTTGAGATTGACCGTATTGTCATAAGAGAGGTCCAGTATCAATTTGAAGTGAATCGGTGTAGAAATGAAGAAGTTAATGTAAAATAACCTAAAAAATGAGTGAAAATCTCTGAACCGGCCCCACCCCAACCCCTATAACTTGACCCAGGGGTCAGATCAAAATTCCAAATAGTGCAGGGTCGCACATATGCTCATAGCTACCATGTGTGTAAGTTTCAAGGTTCTAGTGCTAATAGTGTAGGAGGAGATAGTTGCCAGGACGGACGGACAGACGGACGGACGGACCGCAGAGATAACCACAATATCCTCACATTTTTTTCAAAAAGCGTGGGGATAATGAAAAAATATTAAGAACTTTTAAAGTTATCGCATAATCCAGAAAAGGATTTTTAAAGTTATCGCATAATCCACCATTTTCAGCAATATTTCTAGTCTATTTGTTGCCATATCAACCAGAATTCTTGACGTAGGAACAAAATGAAATGACGTGCATAATCTCCATATTGCCATCTGTCCATATTTCAAGTTTCATGAAAAAATGTGAAGAACTTTTAAAGTTATCGCATAATCCAAAAAAGTGTGACAGACTGACAGAGCGCAAACCATAAGTCCCTCCGGTTTCACCGGTAGGGGACTAATAAACTAGGAATGTGTCCGAAGGAAACGGATGCTCCCGCTATATTTCAAAGGAAACAGAAACAAGTATTTGGGTAACACACATAATGTGAATAGTTTATATAGAATGTTTGTACCAGTCAGTTGTACATGTTGTTACATATGAAGCATATTTCACATATGTGACATTGACCTTAAAGCAAGCACCTTAGTTGATGCATACAATATGTCGTATTGATGTGATGAACATTTTTGCTAGTGCACTATACATAAAAAAATTAAAAGACAACCATATGAGAATCTACTATCATAATGACCATATAAGGACTATGCACAAACTTCAAGTGTTCACTGTGACCCTGACCTTAAAGCGACCGCCATGGTTGTTTCACTCGACACATGTACTTTCACTATAAACATGTAAGGAATATGCAAGAAGTTAAAGTATCCACTGTGACCTTGACCATGAGGCGAGCGACATGGTTCTGCACGCGACACATTTTCTTGATATGATGATAATTATTACCAATGTAATATAAACTCCCATAATACACGACAAGTGTATGAGACGGACACGAACATGTACTTTGACTATACATGTATATGGAATGAAATGATAGATTGGACGTCATCTTATTGATGACGTTCAATTGAACGTAATGATAATGGGGGCTAAAATGCGTTAAGCTCCGGCGTATAGCCGCGATTTTAGGGCCTCCTAAACTGGACCGTAACTTTTGCCGAGATTCGACATGTATATGGACCAAAACGCGATCTACACGTTGGCATATTCGTCATATCTGGGAGAAATCTAGTTTTCGAGTAAATCACCAAAAAGTGGTGTTTTTTATTGCGCAATCGATGAAAAAATGGCGGCCGGCAGGAAATGACGTCGTTACGTTACGTTTTCGGTAACATTGTTATGCTTCGCGCGCGTCTTTTCCCCATTATTTTTTATCTTTATCATTCCGTTGATAACAAGTCATATTTATCACACACACAAACATGCCTTTAAAGATTCTTATTAACAGTGCGTTGCCAATGCTTATATTGTTTAGATAACGCATTTATTCAGTGCGCTTTCGGTAATTCTATTGAGTNATCATAAGAACACATTTTCTGAACAAATGTAATGAAGATCGGACAAATATTTGATGTCTAAAGTGTTATCTAGGTTTCATTAATGTCATACACGAACAATATGCCATGGGCCGGAGCCATTTTCGAACTCGGCTGTGATATAATAAGACGAAATGTGTGCTGCTCATTCCATAAAGATTTGGCCTAAATTGTGACTTCTAGTGTTAACAAGGTTTTACCATAGCCATTTAAGCGTGCCTATTTACGTCGCACGATTTACGACAAATGACGAACGACGGACAAAAGGCGATCACAAAAGCTAACCATATAAACGTTGTGCTCAGGTAAACTTGAAAGGAGGCAGATATAATAAGATATTATAAAGTGAATCAATACATTGACAGACATCCCATAAATAAGGCCTTGATGAATGATATGTAATATATTATTGATTTCAACATGTTTTACATAAGTTGACCATGGTAATGAGATTTTTATATGATCCATGTATATGGGTATACATGTATGTGGACCGTTATATTCAACTGGCGACGCTGTACAGATTTGTTTTAAGCGCGTGTCATCATGTCACAAAACATACGAATATTGAAACCACTAAAAAATAATCATTATATACATAATTCACCTGAAAAAATAACACTTGTGCTAAAAATTGTATTGTTTTAAAGTGTGTCGCATTATCCCAATGTTTCTAAAACTGCCCACAGTATAGTATTTAAAACATTGTGAGGCAATATGTAAGACACATTAATGAGTAAAAAACAATATACGCCGACTTTCAGAATTTTATCCAATAACCTTTGTACACTTTCAATTTGCAAGCGATTCCACAATACAAGTAGGAGGAAAAACAGGGATTTTATGACGAATAGTTATTATCTAGTGAAGATATATAAACGCGTACACATATTGTCACTAAACAAAGCTTATGCTCGCAATTTACACTCGGAGAAATATCGTCATTGGATCAAACGTTATGTTAACATTTTGCACCCACAGTTACAAATTGCACTTACAATGGAATTTTAAGAAGGATGCCTACAAAAATATATCAAAAGAAGAGGACCTCTTTTCAATTTATTGTTTTTTTTAAGGCCATTGACCTGCTTAACGTGCATATTATTACAATGTCACAATACATTAACAACGTATTATAGTGTATGTATCGGTGAAAAAAACCTTGTTGATATATATTTATATTTCTTAAACGATACGCATGTTAAGTCAAAAGCAATTCAAACATTAAAACAATGGTAGTAGATGTCACACAAGAGACATCAACAGGCGAGATATCTTCAAAACTAAATATAATTTGAGAAATTAAATGACACATGAATGTTCACGTTGCCTCCGCTTAATGTATGTTGTCACTCGAAACGCCGTTAACAAATTTAAAGCCCCTATAACGGTCAAAATCAACGAATATTTCGTTAACACATTAACAATCAGTATTTCTTATAGCGTTTGCCAAAATTTTAACATTAGATGTGGTCTGGTAATATAGATTTAACACGATAAAAAATGCTATTTTTGGTATTGACGATTACGTTTCTACACTCGTCCAACAATAAGCATGAACAGCTTTCATTGGTGCAAACTACATCTAACATTTCTTTTTTGCAAAGTTTTATTTACACCGCAATGCACTAAGGGAGTTTAGTACTAAAAGAGCAGTTTAATAACACCTGCATTTCCGTATACTTCATTGCTTTACAAAACAAGTACTTGCATATACTTGTCAACTGCTTTATATATTTACTGAGATCCCCTCGGCTTGTATGTTGTCAGGAACATGATGACAACAATAAAAGCGTCTATTGATTAATTAAAAGATCATGGGCTGACTCTTAATGTGTCGCGGAATCTGCGGCTTACTGTTGAAATGAAGCAGCCAACTGTATTGCATTTTTTTTTATCTTTCATTAAATTGCAAAAACAGGCGGAATTAATAAATTACATTTAATTGTCACCGCCTTGAAACGGTCATTCATAAATGGATTTTCATCAAATTATATAGTTAATTTTCTTCGAATATTTTGCGTATAGCGTTAATTTTAATTAATTAAACTAATGCAGCGATGCGCCATCGTCGTTTTCTGTTGATGTGTTTGCTTGGTTGGAGTTTCCACCTTTTTTTATAAAATAGTTCATATAAATGCGATTAATTAACCTACCAGTACCTGATTTGCACTAGCTTAGACATTCTTAGCTGTTTACAACTTATATGCGCGCATATTCCAATAACGGATAACTGTCATTTAATCAGAGGCAAGGGGAAAATCTTTTACATCAATTTCCACATCAGACATGTGGTCGGGCTGTGATAACATTACATGACACTGGGATGTGTTGTCTTACTCATATACGTATTTATGCCACTAATGTAATTTTACATATTCAGAAAAGGGCGAGTTATGACATGGTTTAATAACATCGCACTAGGCCTAGGTATATAATGGGGGTATAGACTTTATAAAAATACAATTAACATAATGTATTTGCCAATTGATAAGCTGTTTGGTGAAACCTGGCGGTTGTGGTTGATTAAATTAATCTTACATAACATTCTATTTAATGTGTGGATTTTGATTTCCAAAACATTTCATCAGAAATAAAAGCAAATGTTTAAAAGATCATGAACATAGTTTATTGTTCTATGGAGCTTATTGGAAAAGACAATCTGCAGTACTACCGTTCACTATCTCGCGTGTTCAGGAATGCTATTTTATTTTATCCCTCTTTTACAGCGAATTCGGTTGATTAAAGCCCCGTTGATTTTCTGCTATAAACCACGGCACGATATGACGTCATAAATCCAGCGAAATTATCCAGTTAAACGTATTTTGTTTATATCAAAAGGTTTATTGAATAAAAAGTGGGATACGTAGAATAATAGGTTTGCGTTGATTATAGATCATGTTTATCATAATCGGCACGAAAACAAAAAAGGACTCGCCAAGGCTCGTGCTTTTGTTTTCTAAGACTCGCATGATACACCTGATCTAGAATCAACACTAACCTATCATTCTATATGTTACCAGAGGTATTATTGCAACATATTAAACGGCACACAAATAACATAAATAATGTTAACATTGTTTTATACCACGCCTTCAATCAACAAGAAGTATAAGCATATCTGTTATAGCAGAAAGTGTATCATCAACAGAATACTGGTGCTTGATCTACAGCATTAAAATGATACGGATTTTAATTCCAAAAACATGTTATAACATTTCCGTAGAACTTAAAGTTTAAGCAGCAGTCACGTTATGTTTAAAAATGGATCTTTGGTGAAAAGGTATTTTTTCAAAACGTTTAAGGTTGTTGAACACTTATCTTAAAGAAAAAGTTAATTTGTCAATTGAAGTGTCATAAAATCTACTTTTTCGGTTCTTTGCGTTTTCAAACATTGATTTCTTATCCGCTGTTTATACAACAATGAGATAGTTCATGGGTATTTTTGGAAGTGTCAACACTGTGGTCCCGATGTGGAGATGATAACATTTTGAACGGTTGCTCTCAGCCCATGCAACAGATAAAATGTATTCATTCCGAAAAAAGCACACCAAAACAACAGTGTAGAACTACGCGAACATATACATGCCGTCATGACGTTATTAAGACGTGTACATTAATGGCGTCGTAAAGTCAGAGTATCCATCGGATCATGCCGGATACTGCCGACCGTTTCATTTGAAACATCCATATTTAGTGGCATTCATACGACAATTCATTAAAACAGTCTCCCGAAAAACTTTGCAAAACCAAAAATACGCAAATTATCAAGTTAGATATAAAATGATTATCTGTGAACAATTAATGATTATTTTTGCATAAAATTGGCCTTCACATATTTGTATATTTTTCCACGGGACTTAAGTACCGGCCAACAATTCATAGAGCAATCCGATTAGCGAATCGTTGCAAACTTCTTTCATTTTCAATACAAAAGTAATCAAAGAACTGAAAGTACTGGTGGGGCGATTTTGCTCAAATTTTGTTGTCGTAAAAACACTATACACCGTGATGCTAACCAATCACTTTTGTTGAATAAAACAGATGGAATTAAGGAAGGGTGACATGCTGTCAACATAATAAATAATTAAGCTTTTGGGGTTAAAAGTAAATGCTGCTTTTTAAAACAAGTCATTGTCGTACGTGCCAATTCAAAACTGCGAAACGTTGACAGAACAGATTGTCCATAAAAGAAATCCCGTTAATTCTCATGAAAATGAATACNGGGGGGGGGGGGGGGTACGCCGTTTTCCCGCTGTCGCCCGCCACCCTATACATTTGCATATGCTGATAAAGGTCTTGTTGCAATAATCCAACTCCCAGCTATTGACCCTCCAGGTCATTTTGTGCTGTACGTATGAGCATTCAATAACAACTAGATAAACGTCTAACATAATATGGCCTACTTGTCAATGAAATATTACAAATGCTGAACATTTTACTACGCTGTCCTAAAACGAGGCTACACATGTGTTCAGAGGAAGATAAATGTCAACGATATGATTACAAGTTAACAGCCGAAACACTATACGCTAGTATTTACTCATATGCAACTTTCATCACAGCAAAAGCAAACAGCTACAACCTATGTACTGTTTTATTACATGCAACTTAGTGATTTACCCTTCAGACAAACACTTTTTGCATAACATAAGACTAGTCCTTACTAAGACGAACATAATTATTATTTTATAAGAGTTTAGCAATTATGACGCCTTATAAAAAGTTGCTAAAAGACCTTTTCAAGTTATTTTTTTCTGGTGTCTAACATATACGGTAATTATGAACGAGCCTTACCTTGGAAGCAAATCTGTGCAAACTCGGTAGCCATTTAACGTGTGCAGTCTTAACAAACCCCATTGTCATAGCTTTATTTGCACTTTTTAGATCACTGAAATATCCGCGAGGTGTGTAAGATGATGTTTGTTTTCAAATCCTAACACGTTTTGTTCATAGGTATAGCAAACTGTTTACATTATTCGCCATTTAAACATGCGGCTGATAACGAAATCAAGCGACCTATATTTGGTTCGCTATTCAAGTACCGCTTGATATGCGCTTTAATGAACACACATGAATACTTTCGATGGGGAAGCATGTTTTACAATTATAGAGAATGTTTTCACAAACGATGTTTAACTCTTGCAAATAATTGGTATGCAGTTCACACAAGTTTAATGTGTCTTTCAAAAGTTGACATTGGCTTGCAATTATTGTGAATGCAATTTACACAAGATGAATATGGCTTGCAATTATTATGAATGTAATTTACACAAGTTGAATATGGATTGCAATTATTATGAATGTAATTTACACAAGATGAATATGGATTGCAATTATTATGAATGCAATTTACACAAGATGAATATGGATTGCAATTATTGTGAATGCAATTTACACAAGATGAATATGGATTGCAATTATTATGAATGCAATTTACACAAGTTGAATATGGATTGCAATTATTATGAATGTAATTTACACAAGATGAATATGGCTTGCAATTATTGTGAATGCAATTTACACAAGATGAATATAGCTTTCAATTATAATGAATGTTATTTACACAAGTTGAATATAGCTTGCAATTATTATGAATGCAATTTACACAAGATGAATATAGCTTGCAATTATTATGAATGCAATTTACACAAGATGAATATGGCTTGCAATTATTGTGAATGCAATTTACACAAGATGAATAAGGCTTGCAATTATTATGAATGTAATTTACACAAGATGAATATGGCTTGCAATTATTATGAATGCAATTTACACAATATGAATATGGCTTGCAATTATAAGGAATGTAATTTACACAAGATGAATATGGCTTGCAATTATTATGAATGCAATTTACACAAGATAAATAAGGCTTGCAATTATAATGAATGAAATTCACACAAAATGAATATGGCTTGCAATTATTATGAATGTCATTTACACAAGATGAATATGGATTGCAATTATTATGAATGTCATTTACACAAGATGAATACGGCTTGCAATTATTATGAATGCAATTTACACAAGATTAATATGGCTTGCAATTATTATTAATGCAATTCACACAAGATGAATATGGCTTGCAATTGTTATGAATGCAATTTACACAAGATGAATATGGCTTGTAATTATTATGAATGTCATTTACACAAGATGAATACGGCTTGCAATTGTTATGAATGCAATTTACACAAGATGAATATGGATTGCAATTATTATGAATGCAATTTACACAAGATGAATACGGCTTGCAATCATTATGAATGCAATTTACACAAGATGAATATGGTTTGCAATTATTATGAATGCAATTTTCACAAGTTGAATATGGCTTGCAATTATTATGAATGCAATTTACACAAGTTGAATATGGATTGCAATTATTATGAATGCAATTTACACAAGATGAATATGGATTGCAATTATTATGAATGTCATTTACACAAGATGAAGATGGATTGCAATTATTATGAATGTCATTTACACAAGATGAATATGGATTGCAATTATTATGAATGTTATTTACACATCATTTACACAAGTTGAATATGGCTTGTCATTATTATAAATGTAATTTCAAATTACGCAATGACTTTGCCAAGGACGCAACAATTCATTGCCCTTGCGTCCCATGGAAGCAGCGTAAATTTCAGCGTAAATGGGTTAACACGAACTGAAAATGCCTATGCTTTAAAAAAAAGTAATGCGTGAAGTTCTCATACATCGGCCTTGGATGGCATTTTGCAATCAGCGCAAGTCGTACCTTTCGAATAAGCTGGAGTAATTAATTCGAACAACAATAACTGTCCGAGATATTAAGTTTGCATTAACATATGACACATGACCTTCATGATCGCTTCATGCTTATCACTGTATCAAGGATGTGTTATAACTGTTGTGAAATGTGTCGCGTTCTGAGAAAACTGGGCATAATGCTTGTGCGTAAATTGCCATCCCAGATTAGCCTGTGCAGTCCTCACAGGCTTATTAGGGACGACAATTTCCGCTTTTATGGAATTTTTCGTTAAAATGATATCTCTTCTTAGCGAAAATCCAGTTTAGGCGGAAAGTGTCGTCCCGGATTAGCCTGTGCGGACTGCACAGGCCTATCTGGAATGACACGTTACGCAAATGCATTTTGTCCAGTTTTCTTAGAACACGACACAAATATTTTTAAATTGAAGACAGATTATTTTGAAACTGTAGAACAGTGAGATATAAGAAACTTTAACGATTGAATCATCGTAAAGCGATTTTTTAAAACCTTTATTTGACGATAGGAAGTATATTGATTGAGAAGTTAAGTGTTATGAAAACAAAAGTATATGTTTAAAACTGGACCCAAATATTGGGATTCAACCAAGCTCACTTGGGACGCAACATTGTTCGGGCATTGAGTCGAAGGAGCTCAGTGAATTTTGCGTCTACTTGAACGCTGGAGCATGTGCAATTATTATGATTGCAATTTACACATGTTGTATATGTCTTGCAAAAGTTGAATACGGCTTGCAATTAGAAGGACTGTTACGTACACAAGTTGTATATCTATCTTGCAAAAGTTGAATACAGCTTCAATTAATATGACTGTACTTTATGTTTTATGTGTCATGCGAAACTTGATTAAGACAGACAGACAGACAGACAGACAGACAGACAGACAGACAGACAGACAGACAGACAGACAGACAGACAGACAGACAGACAGACAGACAGACAGACAGACAGACAGACAGACAGACAGACAGACAGACAGACAGACAGACAGACAGACAGACAGACAGACAGACAGACAGACAGACAGACAGACAGACAGACAGACAGACAGACAGACAGACAGACAGACAGACAGACAGACAGACAGACAGACAGACAGACAGACAGACAGACAGACAGACAGACAGACAGACAGACAGACAGACAGACAGACAGACAGACAGACAGACAGACAGACAGACAGACAGACAGACAGACAGACAGACAGACAGACAGACAGACAGACAGACAGACAGACAGACAGACAGACAGACAGACAGACAGACAGACAGACAGACAGACAGACAGACAGACAGACAGACAGACAGACAGACAGACAGACAGACAGACAGACAGACAGACAGACAGACAGACAGACAGACAGACAGACAGACAGACAGACAGACAGACAGACAGACAGACAGACAGACAGACAGACAGACAGACAGACAGACAGACAGACAGACAGACAGACAGACAGACAGACAGACAGACAGACAGACAGACAGACAGACAGACAGACAGACAGACAGACAGACAGACAGACAGACAGACAGACAGACAGACAGACAGACAGACAGACAGACAGACAGACAGACAGACAGACAGACAGACAGACAGACAGACAGACAGACAGACAGACAGACAGACAGACAGACAGACAGACAGACAGACAGACAGACAGACAGACAGACAGACAGACAGACAGACAGACAGACAGACAGACAGACAGACAGACAGACAGACAGACAGACAGACAGACAGACAGACAGACAGACAGACAGACAGACAGACAGACAGACAGACAGACAGACAGACAGACAGACAGACAGACAGACAGACAGACAGACAGACAGACAGACAGACAGACAGACAGACAGACAGACAGACAGACAGACAGACAGACAGACAGACAGACAGACAGACAGACAGACAGACAGACAGACAGACAGACAGACAGACAGACAGACAGACAGACAGACAGACAGACAGACAGACAGACAGACAGACAGACAGACAGACAGACAGACAGACAGACAGACAGACAGACAGACAGACAGACAGACAGACAGACAGACAGACAGACAGACAGACAGACAGACAGACAGACAGACAGACAGACAGACAGACAGACAGACAGACAGACAGACAGACAGACAGACAGACAGACAGACAGACAGACAGACAGACAGACAGACAGACAGACAGACAGACAGACAGACAGACAGACAGACAGACAGACAGACAGACAGACAGACAGACAGACAGACAGACAGACAGACAGACAGACAGACAGACAGACAGACAGACAGACAGACAGACAGACAGACAGACAGACAGACAGACAGACAGACAGACAGACAGACAGACAGACAGACAGACAGACAGACAGACAGACAGACAGACAGACAGACAGACAGACAGACAGACAGACAGACAGACAGACAGACAGACAGACAGACAGACAGACAGACAGACAGACAGACAGACAGACAGACAGACAGACAGACAGACAGACAGACAGACAGACAGACAGACAGACAGACAGACAGACAGACAGACAGACAGACAGACAGACAGACAGACAGACAGACAGACAGACAGACAGACAGACAGACAGACAGACAGACAGACAGACAGACAGACAGACAGACAGACAGACAGACAGACAGACAGACAGACAGACAGACAGACAGACAGACAGACAGACAGACAGACAGACAGACAGACAGACAGACAGACAGACAGACAGACAGACAGACAGACAGACAGACAGACAGACAGACAGACAGACAGACAGACAGACAGACAGACAGACAGACAGACAGACAGACAGACAGACAGACAGACAGACAGACAGACAGACAGACAGACAGACAGACAGACAGACAGACAGACAGACAGACAGACAGACAGACAGACAGACAGACAGACAGACAGACAGACAGACAGACAGACAGACAGACAGACAGACAGACAGACAGACAGACAGACAGACAGACAGACAGACAGACAGACAGACAGACAGACAGACAGACAGACAGACAGACAGACAGACAGACAGACAGACAGACAGACAGACAGACAGACAGACAGACAGACAGACAGACAGACAGACAGACAGACAGACAGACAGACAGACAGACAGACAGACAGACAGACAGACAGACAGACAGACAGACAGACAGACAGACAGACAGACAGACAGACAGACAGACAGACAGACAGACAGACAGACAGACAGACAGACAGACAGACAGACAGACAGACAGACAGACAGACAGACAGACAGACAGACAGACAGACAGACAGACAGACAGACAGACAGACAGACAGACAGACAGACAGACAGACAGACAGACAGACAGACAGACAGACAGACAGACAGACAGACAGACAGACAGACAGACAGACAGACAGACAGACAGACAGACAGACAGACAGACAGACAGACAGACAGACAGACAGACAGACAGACAGACAGACAGACAGACAGACAGACAGACAGACAGACAGACAGACAGACAGACAGACAGACAGACAGACAGACAGACAGACAGACAGACAGACAGACAGACAGACAGACAGACAGACAGACAGACAGACAGACAGACAGACAGACAGACAGACAGACAGACAGACAGACAGACAGACAGACAGACAGACAGACAGACAGACAGACAGACAGACAGACAGACAGACAGACAGACAGACAGACAGACAGACAGACAGACAGACAGACAGACAGACAGACAGACAGACAGACAGACANCTTGCAATAGTTGAATAGGTTTGGCAATTAATATGACTGTAATTTATACATGCTATATATGCCTTGCAATAGTTGAATATGGTTTGTCATTAATATGACTGTAATTTATACAAGCTGTATATGCCTTGCAATAGTTGAATATGGTTTGCACTCAATATGTCTGTAATTTATACAAGCTGTATATGCCTTGCAATAGTTGAATATGGTTTGCAATTAATATGTCTGTAATTTGTACAAGCTGTATATGCCTTGCAATAGTTGAATATGGTTTGCAATTGATATGAGTGTAATGTAAACAAGCTGTATATGCCTTGCAATTGTTGAATATGGTTTGCACTCAATATATCTGTAATTTATACAAGGTGTATATGCCTTGCAATAGTTGAATAGGTTTGGCAATTAATATGACTGTAATTTATACATGCTATATATGCCTTGCAATAGTTGAATATGGTTTGTCATTAATATGACTGTAATTTATACAAGCTGTATATGCCTTGCAATAGTTGAATATGGTTTGCACTCAATATGTCTGTAATTTATACAAGCTGTATATGCCTTGCAATAGTTGAATATGGTTTGCAATTAATATGTCTGTAATTTATACATGCTGTACATGCCTTGCAATAGTTGAATATGGTTTGCAATTAATATGTCTGTAATTTATACAAGCGGTATTTGCCTTGCAATAGTTGAATATGGTTTGCAATAAATACGACTGTAATGTACATGTATACAAGCTGTATATGCCTTGCAATAGTTGAATATGGTTTGCAAGTAATATGACTGTAATTTATACATGCTGTATATGCCTTGCAATAGTTGAATATGGCTTGCAATTAATATGACTGTAATTTTCACAAGCTGTATTTGCCTTACACTAGTTGAACATGGTTTGCAATTAATATGACTGTAATTTATACATGCTGTATATGCCTTGCAATAGCTGAACATGGTTTGCAATAAATATGTCTGTAATTTACACAAGCTGTATATGCCTTGCAATAGTTGAATATGTTTTGCAATTAATATGACTTTTATTTATACAGGCTGTATATGCCTTGCAAAAGATGAATATTCTTAGCAATTAATATGACAGTAATTTATACAAGCTGTATATGCTTTGCAATAGTTGAATATGGTTTGCAATTAATGACACTGCAATTTACACAAGCTGTATATGACTTGCAATAGTTGAATATGTTTTGCAATTAATTTGTCTGTTATTTATACATGCTGTACATGCCTTGCAATAGTTGAATATGGTTTGCAATTAATATGACGGTAATTTACAGAAGCTGTATATGCCTTGCAAAAGTTGAATATGGTTTGCAATTAATATGACTGTAATTTAAACATGTTGTATATGCCCTGCAATAGTTGAATATGGTTTGCAATTAATATGACTGCAATTTATTCAAGCTGTTCATGCCTTGCAATAGTTGAATATGGTTTGCAATTAATTTGACTGTAATTTATACATGCTGTATATGCCTCGCAATAGTTGAATAAGGTTTTCAATTAATATGACTGTAATTTATACATGCTGTATATGCCTTGCACTATTTGAATATGGTTTGCAATTAATATGACTGGAATTTATGCATGCTGTATATGCCTTGCAATAGTTGAATAATTTTTGCACTCAATATGACTGTAATTTATACAAGCTGTATATGAAATGCAATAGTTGAGTATGGTTTGCAATTAATATGACTGTAATTTATACATGTTGTATATGCATTGCAATAGTTGAATATGGTTTGCAATTAATATGACTGTAATTTATACATGCTGTATACGCCTTGTAATAGTTGAATATGGTTTGCAATTAATATGACTGCAATTTATACATGCTGTATATGCCTTGCACTATTTGAATATGGTTTGCAATTAATATGACTGTAATTTATTCATGCTGCATATGCCTTGCAATAGTTAAATATGGTTTGCAATGAATATGACTGTTATTTATACATGCTGTATATGCCTTGCAATAGTTGAATATGGTTTGCAATTAATTTGACTGTACTTTATACAAGCTGTATATGCCTTGCAATAGTTTAATATGGTTTGCAATTAATATGACTGTTATTTATACAATCTGTATATGCCTTGCAATAGTTGAATATGGTTTGCAATTAATATGACTGCAACTTATACAAGCTGTATATGCCTTGCAATAGTTGAATATGGTTTGCAATTAATATGTCTGGAATTTATACATGCTGTATATGCCTTGCAATAGTTGAATATGGTTTGCAAATAATATGACTGTTATGTATACATGCTGTATATGCCTTTCAAAAGTTGAATATGGTTTGCAAATATGATGTCTGTAATTTATACATGTTGTATATGCCTTGCAATAATTGAATATGGTTTGTTATTAATATGACTGTAATTTATACAAGCTGTATATGCCTTGCAATAGTTGAATATGTTTTGCTATTAATATAATTGTAATTTATGCATGCTGTATATGCCTTGCAATAGTCGAATATGGTTTGCAATTAATATGTCTGTACTTTATACATGCTGTATATGTCTTGCAATAGTTGAATATGGTTTGCAATTAATATGACTGTAATTTATACATGCTGTATATGCCTTGCAATAGTTGAATATGGTTTGCAATTAATATGACAGCATTTTACACAAGCTGTATATGCCTTGCACTAGTTGAATATGGTTTGCAATTAATATGACTGTAATTTATACAAGCTGTTTATGCCTTGCAATAGTTAAATATGGTTTGCAATTTATATGACTGTAATTTATACAAGCTGTATATGCCTTGCAAAAGTTGAATATGGTTTGCAATAAATATGACTGTACTTTATACATGCTGTATATGCCTTGCAATAGTTGAACATGGTTTGCAATAAATATGTCTGTAATTTACACAAGCTGTTTATGCCTCGCACTAGTTGAATATGGTTTGCAGTTAATATGAATGTAATGTATACATGCTGTATATGCCTTGCAATAGTTGAATATGGTTTGCAATTAATATGACTGTAATTTATACATGCAGTATATGCCTTTCAATAGTTGAAAATGGTTTGCAATTAATATAGTGTAATTTATACAGGCTGTATATGCCTTGCAATAGTTGATTATGGTTTGCAATTAATATGACTGTAATTTACACAAGCTGTATATGCCTTGCAATAGTTGAAATGGTTTGCAACTAATTTGACTGTAGTTTATACATGCTGTATATGCCTTGCAATAGTTGAATATGGTTTGCAATTAATATGTCTGTAATTTATACATGCTGTATATGCATTGCAATAGTTGAATATTGTTTGCAAATAATATGACTGCAATGTATACAATCTGTATATGCCTTGCAATAGTTGAATATGGTTTGCAATTAACATGACTGCATTTTATACATGCTGTATAAACCTTGCAATAGTTGAATATGGTTTGCAATTAATATGACGATATCTATACAAGCTGTATATGCCTTGCTATAGTTGAATATGGTTTGCAATTAACATGACTGTAATTTATACATGTTGTATATGCATTGCAATAGTTGAATATGGTTTGCAATTAATATGACTGTAATTTATACATGCTTTATATGCCTTGTAATAGTTGAATATGGTTTGCAATTAATATGACTGCATTTTACACAAGCTGTATATGCCTTCCACTAGTTGAATATGGTTTGCAATTAATATGACTTTAATTTATACAAGCTGTTTATGCCTTTCACTAGTTGAATATGGTTTGGAGGTAATATGACTGTAATTTATACAAGCTGTTTATGCCTTGCAATAGTTGAATATGGCTTGCAATTAATATTACTGCAATTTATACATGCTGTATATGTCATGCGAAGGTTTAATATTGCTTGCAATTAATATGACTGTAATTTTGACACGCTGTATATGCCTTGCAATAGTTGAATATGGTTTGCAATTAATATGACTGTAATTTACACAAGCTGTTTATGCCTTGCAATAGTTGAAATCGGTTTGCAATTAATATGTCTGTAATTTATACAAGCTGTATATGCCTTGCAATAGTTAAATATGGTTTGCAAGTACTATTACTGTAATTTATACATGCTGTATATGTCATGCGAATGTTTAATATTGCTTGCAATTAATATGACTGTAATTTTGATACGCTGTATATGCCTTGCAATAGTTGAATATGGTTTGCAATTAATATGACTGTAATTTACACAAGCTGTATATGCCTTGCAATAGTTTATTTAGGTTTGAAATTAATGTTACTGTAATTTACACAAGCTGTATATGCCTTGCAATAGTTTAATTAGGTTTGCAATTAATGTTACTGTAATTTACACAAGCTGTTTATGTATTGCAAAATTTGAACTTGGCTTGCAATTATTATGAATGTAAAGTACACAGGTTGAATATGGTTTGAAATCATTTTAAATTTATATAGTTTACCAAACACGATTTTATTGTGCAAATAAAGAACATAAAAGCTACAAGCCATGAAGACCTGTTCACTAAACCATCTTAATTTAGTAACGATTCGTTTTTGAATTTTGGAAACGCAAAACAGTCTCTTGGCTGTTTAAGGTATGGAGTTAAAGTGTTAAAAACTCAACGAAATCTTTACGACGAAACGGTTATTATCTTGGATTGTAAGTTGGATGTATCAACATATTTTATCGATATCGCACAATATGAACAGGCAATGAAGTTGAATTTGACGTTGCAGCCATTGTTGATGTATTTCAAATAAAACGTTTAGGTGTCGAACTTATGGATCTAATTCGAAACTCAACAAATCCCTCGGTATTAACACATTTGTATGTGCACTTGTGTCACAAGAAAACACGCATATTGACAAAAACAAGATTTTAGGTCATGGCAATTT
>VMBQ01006091.1:31708-58565 GCA_007657795.1 Dreissena rostriformis | reverse complement strand
GTCAAATGCTGTATTTTAAGCTTTGACCTTCAAGTTGATTTCAATTTAAATAAGCATTGGTTGCAAGTTTCCTAGAAATAATTGAATGCATGGCAGTGCGAGTATGAGCAGGCATGATGACTGAAAAACTGTTGAATATGGCAACAAAACAAAGTTATTTTTACAGTGTTGTAGTTTGACCTTGACTGCTAGGTGTAACCTTGGCCTTGAAGCTAGCCATGTGGGTCTTGCACATGACACTCTGTCTCATAAAGGTTACAATTTGTTCCAAAATATTTAAAAATCCTTCATTGCATGGGAAGTAAGAGTGGACAATCTGACATTGTATTGATGTTAACACCGTCACCTATGCAAAAAACATTCCATGCTCAAATACACATATCTATTATCTTAGTTGCATGTTGTTTGTCATGTATTCTTTGTACAACTTAAATATTTAAGTGATGATTGTATAAGATCATATAAATCCTGAAATTGTGTGTGTGTTTTTTTTTGTTATACATTGAATTTTTGATTTTGCCATTTTCCTGAGAATAGAAACACATTTCTTCTCTGTAATAACTATTTCGTATTCATTTGTGTTTTATATATTACAGATTTCCCTTTTTAACCTTTTTCCACCCAATCTTCTTTTTCTTGTTTTCAATTGTCGAGCTTACCTATAGTAAGTACGTTTTTGAATATTTGAATGTTTATGACAATTTGTTGAATTTTGTGTGATATGTCACTCATCATACTATTGTAAAATATAACATTCTTTTTGAATGTATATGGTATTGTATATAAGTAGTGATGGCAAAATTATTCGAATATTCAATTGAATGGTCGCTATTCGAATAACAGAATTGATATTCGCATATTCGCATTTTTGTTTCAAAGGTTATTGCCGTAATATTGAATGACCTGCGAGCCGCTTACTAATTGGCACCCGAAATCAATTGGGATTAACATGTTTGATGTGACGTTCTTCGTGTCAAACTGAGAACGCGGCCCGTACCAGCGTTGATTGCGCAATGCAATAAACACACTCTAAGAAAGGCCCCGAACTGTTGTTTGTCAATGGGGTGTCAATTAACGGCTTCATTTGACTGGCGAATAATAATTAAGTTTCTGTAATCACAGTATGAACAGTTTTCAAATTTCAAATAAAATTCTATGACATGATGTTTTTTCTTATATTTGTTCTTGAATAATTGGTGTACTTTGCATGCCTTATTGATATTTTTCTTTATATAAACGTACATGCTATCGTTACTTTAAAATTTCAAATAAAATTCTATGACATGATGTTTTTCCTTCTATTTGTACCTGATAACAGTATCAGTCATAGTATTAGCCGACAGCGATACAATTATTCGATAGCAACGTCAATAAAAAGCCTCGTATTCAGCAAACGGATATAACTTACAAAACAATGGAAGTTTTACTCTTTTCTGATATATTTCGCCTTAATAGGCTTTTTAACCAGGTTTTCCGAAGGAAAAAAATGGTAATTAGATTGGCGAATGCGGGCGGGCGGGCTGGCTGGCGGGCGGAACAAGCTTGTCCGCTCTCTAATTCAAATAGTTTTAATCCGATCTTTACGAAACTTGGTCAGAAGTTGTATCTAGACAATATCTAGGCCAAGTTCGAATATGGGTCATGCAGGGTTAAAAACTAGGTCACGGGGTCACCAGATTTGACCAAGTGTTGTAATGTTAATGACATGGTTTGATTTCTCATACATGTTTATTGTTTTACTATTTTATCATGTATGTAGATGTTTTCTCATGTTGTGTCATTATACTGAAATAAATCTATCTATCTACTGGATACGAAACTGGGCAATAGAAGTTAAATCAATCCAGCCGTTTTATACGAATATTTGATTGAATGGATTTGCGAATATTCGAATACTGATATAGGTATTCGATGCCATTCCTATATATAAGGAAATAATAACATTCAACATTGAAAAGAGTGGACAAGTTATGGGCTATTCCCATCAGAATCAAAATGTGCACTTTGTATCTAGCGTTACACAATCCAGAAAAAAATAAACTAGTCTTTCTAAAATAGCATAGAAACAGCCATTGCTTAAGTTGCCTGGCCGCTTACATAATAGTAAAGTGTGTCTCTGTGTATATATAATATGTGTGTATATATAATATGTGTGTATATATAATATGTTGTATAGTAAATTTGATGTTGATTGATATGAGCCATGCTCTGTGAAAAGGGGGTTTAATGCTTGTGCGTAAAGTGTCGTCAGGGACGACGCTTTCCGCTTTTATTGTATTTTTCGTTTAAAGGAAGACTCTCATTCTTATGTCTGTATTCCACAAAAAATGAAACAAATGAAGTGCATTAGATGATCTGGAAACGTATAAGGAGGATGGTAAATTTCACCTTAGATCAAAGGTCAGATGACTGCTATTAAAAAATGAAGAATGGACACAAGATTAATGTTTCACGTGTACAGACAAAGGGGAATATGAAGGTAATGTGCAATCTTAAATAGATAGGGAGTGTTCACCAGTAGGGGACTACTGTAGTGTTTAAAATACTGTCAAGGCTTTGTTTTATTATGTTATATATTCAAATACATATTCATATTTTAATCCTTCTCACTTGTATGTTGAAAAATAATCATTATTGTTAAAAATGTAACTATGACAAATTATATTCTTTATTTTGCGACTCTGACGACATGTGAACTGTGTATTGTTTTCCTTCTTCATAGATATTGTATAGGACCTCTACTTATTCTTTGCATTTATGTCTTTCATGTGTGGCATGAAAAAATGTATTTATGTTGTTTATATGTTTTATATAAAGCTGAATTCCAACTGGAAATAAACACATAAAATAAATGCATACATTATCAGATTTGTTTGCTTCAGATATATTTATATTTTATTACACGCTGCTGGTAAACATTTCACACAAACAACAGCAGACAATTAAATATTTGACTTTTTAAGTCTTTATGAATCAAATATTTGAAGACATGTTCATAATATTTGGGTACTTATTGCTGCTGCTACATACCATGAACATATACGTGGCGTGTTCTGAGAAAACTGGGCAAAATGCTTGTGCGTAAAGTGTCATCCCAGATTAGCCTGTGCAGTCCGCACAGGCTAATCAGGGACGACACTTTCCACCTAAACTAGATTTTCGCTAAGAGACATCATTTAAATGAAAAATTTCATAAAAGCAGAAATTGTCGTCTCTGATTAGCCTGTGCGGACTGCACTGGCTAATCTGGGATGACAATTTACGCACAAGCATAATGCCCAGTTTTCTCAGAACACGACACATATTTGCATTCGGTTTTGTTTGTGCATGTGTTACACAAGTTTAATCTGACCCTTACAGTAAACTTAAGAGAGGAACACTTCAATCCATTGAAATCGCTTTCAGAAACGGAAACCAAACTATTCTTCGTTACAGTTCTTGAATATTTTCATGCATAATGGTTAGTTCCAGGTTAATCTTAGTGAGCTTTTTTAAGACATCTGTTTACAAAACATTTTTCTGACTGGACTATTTCAATATAAGAAACAAGTGTGTGACATTGAAGGAACTTGTTTAAAGAATTTGGTATCCTTTAAATATGTGAATAGATGTATTTACTGACAAAACTGTACATTTTCAAAATACTGGTAGACAACATAATTCTTATGTCATGAAAAACAGTTGAATACACAATTTTTATCTGTGACGGGATTCTATCCCAGGTCATGTATAAAAGTAAAATCTATTTTAATAGCTATTATCAGTAATAAACATATCTTCCAAATAAGTAATGAAAAGCGTTACAAACACATACTTATTTTATCTATTACAGATTGATGAGTATCCAAAAACAAAACAATTTTGTAAACAGTTTTCTTAGTCATGAAGTTATTTTACTGGTCTGTATACCCTATGTATAAGGTACACTTTCTGTTTAGAAACTATGACAATTTTTAGGAAAAAAATATTTTGCAACATGTCCCTTTAAATTTGATTAACTAGAAACTCCTCTTGAAGTGGATTTTACTGTGTATGCAATTGTAAGGATGGTGATGCAACAAACATTGGCAGACACACATCATTGGCCCCATATAAATAACATTTGTATAGGGAAATCTAAAAGCACCAGCTCTTTGTCTGCACCCAGAAATGCAATGATTGCAGTGAATTAGTATATTGAGCTCTGTATTCACACACATATTATTAATAAGATTTATTACATTCTAATTAAAACATATCTGGAATTCTCAACAATACATATATTGCATATTCGACCTTAAACAAATTACAAAATGGAATAAATAATAGGAACAATTTAATACATTCTAAAACTCCTCAAATTGAAAATATATACAGAACAAATGTCCAATATTAAAATATTATAATATATCCTTTTATTCTTACATTAATACTATGTTATTTAGACAAGAAATGTAATGATAATGTCGTTGTAGCAACATTCTAAAGAAATGTGGCACTTGAAGACAATGAATAACCACTAGACTGCGACTATTGGTGTTTAATGTCTGTTTTCACACGCCAAGCACCGAGCATGTAACGCAGCCGTATAAGGAGCAGATCTCTACCCATTTGTAGCCAGCTCCACACTGGAATCATCTTCGAACCTGAACATAAATTTGCATTTTATGATTACCAATTAACACAACCGTCATATTTATCCCGATACCGATCGTTTTTTTTACTCTTAAGGAGATATTATGATCACAAATATTTTGAAGAAGTTTGTTGAATATCAAATGAAAAGTGACCCATGTTCCAGCCAACATGTTATAATACTAAACCTGCATACCATGCTAGCTCGACTGTGGCATATCAATTTATTCCAAAATTTATAACAATTCTAAAAATGCCCTACACAGGGTTCAATAAGACTTGTATTAAGATCCAGCAAAGTTAAGAACTATTTGTAAAATTAGTTTCTTATTGAAAAAGAGGAATTCAGCTGAAAGGGGGAGAAATCACACCCTGACATCAAATTGACTACATTAAGGGCTCAAAACAATAACTTGCCGTCTATTTCCTGCCATGAAATGTCCACTTCACCGATAGGAATGTTGAACCTTTGTGCCAAATACAGCATTTCTACGTCAAACGCCCTGAAATATGGAATGTTTTCATTAGCAAGCACAGAGTTCTGAAGAGGGTCACAATTGGCTCTTAGAAAGCTAGTTCTAAGGTATGCAAAATGTAAGGTCATAGAACTTAATCATAAATGTGTCGCGTTCTGAGAAAACTGGGCATAATGCATGTGCGTAAAGTGTCGTCCCAGATTAGCCTGTGCAGTCCGCACAGGCTTATCAGGGAGGACACTGGATTTTCGCTTAGAAGAGACATACTTTAAACGAAAAATTCCATATAAAGCGGAAATTGTCGTCCCTGATTAGCCTGTGCGCACTGCACAGGCTAATCTGGGATGACAATTTACGCACATGCATTATGCCCAGTTTTCTCAGAACACGACACAAATGTGGGTTATTAAGCATAGCTTACAGGAAACTTGTTTGTAACTTTTCTAAATACGATAGGCAGCATAAACTGCTAATACGGCTTATTTTGCCTATTTTAGAAACAAGAGCAAAATAGCTTCTGAACAATCACCTGAGTTTAATGAACCATGATACTAGCTTTTAAAAGGTTTATAATTATAAAACATTTTTAAAGTTAATAGAATTAACTTATTTTGAAACCATCAATAGGGAATTTTAGGCTGTCATTTTGGAAAAATAGTTTTTTATATGTATTTGCATAATCAGCAATACATGCTTTTGGCAAAGTGCAATCATATTATCAATCATATTATCAATACATAAACCCAGTGAAATGAAGAGTAGCTCTACAAAGAATTATTGTATGCAAAGTGCAATCATATTATCAATACATAAACCCAGTGAAATGAAGAGTAGCTCTACAAAGAATTATTGTATGCAATTCTGATTATTATACCACAAGTATAGGCAAGTAAATCATGCAAATAATGCTTATAGATGATTTAATATAACAAAAAAACTACAACAAACGAAAAAAACAATGCATGTAATCATAAATTTATTAAATTGTGAAGAAATATTAAACAACAAGGAAGCAACAGAAGAAAAAAACAACTTATCGCTCTACATTGCAAAAATATATAAATTTTGATTCTTTACAGAAACGTTTTACAGACTTTGATGACGTTTTTGTTTTAAATAATTCAAGGTATTAAATAACAGCTTTATGTGGTATTTCGACATCAAATCTCTATAAATTGCACAAATACATAGAAAAAAGAAATTTAGATTCAATAATACCAGTAGTTCAATAGAGGTCACAGTTTTTATCCAATCTTTATGAAATTTGGTCAGAATGTTTATCTTGATGAAATCTGGATTGGGATTGTATTTGGGTCATCTGGGGTCAGAAACTAGGTCAAATCATAGAAAAACCTTGTGTAATATACCATGAAGTGTATTGTGCAAACAAGGGAAACAACTAATGCATGTACTTTTTCTAAATAAGTGTTACAGCATTTGTCTCTCTTGTAATTGTCCCCTACCGGTTTCATCAGAGGGGACTTATGGTTTGCGCTCTGTCTGTCTGTCAGTCTGTCAGTCAGTCAGTCAGTCAGTCTGTCACACTTTTCTGGATCCTGCGATAACTTTAAAAGTTCTTCATATTTTTTCATGAAACTTGAAACATTGATAGATGGCAATATGGAGATTATGCACATCATTTAATTTTGTTCCTTCGTCAAGAATTCTGGTTGCTATGGCAACAAATACTTAAAAACAATATATATAAATTTCAGACAATGGTGGAGCCGGTAGGGGACATGATTGCTTGGTAATAGTCTTGTTTATTTCAATTTTACCAAATGTAATGCTAACTGCTAACAATGAAATTAAGGTTGCATTATCTCTACTTAAGTTTTGAATGTGGTTTAAGTGAAAAGTTCTTTCACCTTTAATTGTTGCATATCTTAGAAACCCAGGTGGAAATGGTTTTGCATCATGACCAGTGAGGAACAGTTTGTTGGCTATAGGAAGTTTCTCAACAGGAGATTATCCCACATTGCTTATTATGTAACTTGGTCAGAACATTAAAATTTTGTGAGATATGGATCCTGTCAATTTAAAAACATGGACGCCATTAGGCAGGCCAATTTTCTTCATGTGGCATTAGTAAAACCATTTGTACCCAATCATCCTGAAACTTTCTCAGAGCATAAAACAATTATATGAGCCTCGCTCTGTGAAAAGGGGGTTTAATGCATGTGCGTAAAGTAAGCAATGAACAAGGCCTTGTTAAAAAAGGTGAGTGAACTAGGGCCATCTTGGCCCTCTTGTAAAAAAATATATCCTTTTTGGAAATTGGGAATGGGGCCAAATTTTGCCCCCAAAACACCCCCCTGGAACATTTCTTACCATCGTTCAACGTGGAGATTTGAAAACAGCAACAGTGCAGAAGCTCTAGTAAGAAGCTTAAAACCGCATTGAGTGTCCTTGATTCCTTTAACGCACAGAACGTAAACCAGGAAGTGGAAACCATACATAAGAAGGGTCCGGAAAAATGACCTCTGAAATAGAAGCACAAAGAAAGGATGGAAAATGTAATGTACAGTCTCTAGTCTTGTGTTTGCAAACAATTTGATAGAAAAATTGGGCCATGATGACCAAAGTGTTCAACTGAACAGGACAGCGACCATTTCTGACATCTTAATGTCAATGCCTACCCAATTTGTTTATTAAATTACATTTGGTTGGGATTGTGCAAAGATCCAATCAGTGACTTGATAAAATGATCTAGAATACATGTTCCAGTTGTAAAAATAGGTAATTGCACGCAAACCTTAACCTAAATTTTAAAAGCAAAAGGGCCAAACATGTTATTGCTGGTCAGAGTTATGATTCTTAGTCAGTGAGCTGCAAAACGAGTCATAAATCATAAATGTGATTGAAAATTGAACATCCATAAAAGTAACAGAGGTATGATTTGTTGCATGCATACATTGACATCGACAAAGACAAACAGTCAAGCAGAAAAGTTCAGTTTTGTAACTTTTGTAAACAATCTAGCAAGACATGGAAACGCTACAGAGTAAATGCCCCTGCAAAACTTACTAAGCAGTCTTAAGTAAAAATAAAACAGTGATCTACATTTTTTATTGTGGACAACATACTTCTTCCAGACCAAAATGCAATACCAAACTATGGTTGGTGGAAGATGATATCCTGATTAAGTGTGTCGTATTCTGAGAAAACTGGGCATAATGCTTGTGCGTAAAGTGTCGTCCCAGATTAGCCTGTGAAGTCCGCCCAGGCTAATCAGGGACGACACTTTCTGCTTAAAATTAAAAAAAACTAAGAAGAGACTTCATTTAAACGAAAAATGTCATAAAAGCGGAAAGTGTCGTCCCTGATTAGCCTGTGCACATTCATTATGCCCAGTTTTCTCAAAACACGACTTAAGTGATTACCTGAACAACAGAGTCTTGTGCTAAATGTGCCCGGGAACCACAGACGACCCCCATACTGTCCTGGTTCTGTATTTCTGACATGGCCTTCTCCAGTTTCTGTAAATCACTAAACTTGCTAGCACCGTCAGCATCAGCAAACAGCAGGTTCTTCCCCCTCGCAACAAACATTCCCTAAAACATATAAGTAACAAGAGATGTGTTTGTCAGAAACTCAATGCCCCCTACTGCGCCGCTTTTAAATAAAATTTCTATTTATCATTTGGCAGGTATAGAAATTATCTCCCTTTAACACTTATTACTTCCTTTGGATTGTGTTTTTGACCTTTGATCTGAAGGATGGCCTTGACCTTTTACCACTCGAAATGTGCAGCTCCATGAGATACACATGCATGCCAAGTATCAAGATGCTGTCATTAATAATGCAAAAGTTATGACAAAACTTTAACATTGGTTAAAGTTTTGGGACACACACAATGACAGACAGACGGGCCAAAAACAATATTCCCCCTCTCCTTCGAAGGGGGCATAAAAATACTGCAGTAATACTATTTAGCTGAAAATTTTCTTTGGTCAAATGAGCCTGTTTTAGTGACATTGTCATTTTCACTATTTTATGGGTTTCAAAAGAAAAAATGAATGTGGCCCATTTATTTAGATTTATTGAAATTATTCTGAAGCTAAATGTGCTGATTGTAAGCTATTAGCTTATTAGGTAAATGACAGAGGAAGCTGACCTGAACTGTCTATAAAAGTATACCATGTTGGGCAATATGCGAGGTGTTCACTTAATAAATGTTGACGAGGAGTGATTCACGATTAACAATGATTAAAAGGTGATCAACACATGTTATGCTAAGATGAGCTCATAACCTTACATATTTAACTGCCCAATGAAATCTTACCAATCTCACTGCCCCACCTTTACCCCGGTTTTTTTCAAGAGTCAGTACTCTGACTTTGTTGCTCCCATATTTCTTGCTGTAGTCAAGCGCAACCTAGAAGTAAAAACCACACTTGTTTGAGAAACTTATTATATACAAATCAGATTGAAAATTCATGTTAATTTACTGATAAACAAACTTTAAAACCGAACAAATTATTTGAATTTTTCCACGAACTGAAAGAATATTCTGCAATAACAACTTGGGCTATATCTTACGGTTCAAAAACTGCATTTTGAGTGTGTTTTTTAAGCAATTATTTTTTTTATTCGCTTTTTTTTTATTCGCTTTTTTTTTCATTTCACACTGTTTTCAACAGTATTTTGGTCATATCATGGTGCTCAGTACACATAATCACATTTCATCCTGGGTGGTTTACCAGTACTACCTGAACTGTCTACTTGAATCAGAGCTAGGTGGAGAATGGCCTTCAAAATAATTTCCTGACCAATCACCACAGCTATGATGCTAGAACTGTACCAACTGAGCTAGCTGGCTTTGTTTGAGCATTTTTATTATTTTTTTTTAACTCTGCTGATGGCATGTTAGCATTAATGATTAATCTGACACTGTTACTAATAAAATTTGAACAAACGGATCAATTATGATTTCATGTATCTAATAATAATTAGAAATTGTTTGCTGTGAATCCCTAAAATCACCAGATTTAGTGTTTTATTTTCAAAATTGCATTTAAAAGGATTTTAGCTACCAAAAAGTAAGATAAAATTATAAATATGAGCCTTGCTCTGTGAAAAGGGGGTTTAATGCATGTGCGTAAAGTGTTGTCCCAGATTAGCCTGTGAAGGCCACACAGGCTAATCAGGGACAACACTTTCTGCTTAAATGATATCTTATGATATGTTTCATTTAAAGGAAGTCTCTTCTTAGGGAAAATCCAGTTAAGGCTGAGAGTGTCGTCCCTGATAAGCCTGTGCAGACTGCACAGGCTAATGTGGGATGACACATTACGCACATGCATTAAGCCCCGTTTTCTCAGAGCGAGGCTCGTATAAAGTATGAACTGTACCTCTGAGGTCCTGTCTGAACTGCCATCGTTAACAACAATTATCTCATAATGGAAGGACGGTGTTTTTTGCTGAAATATATACAGTAAAACCCCTGTTTATAAGATCATTACAAACTTTATAAAAGTGATCTTATTTAAAGGCTGGTCTTTAAATCCCAAAACCTATAATACATGTATCATACGTCTTTGTTATCTCAAAGTTTACAAAACAACAACAACTACTACTTATAATAATAATAATGATGAAATCAGGACTAAAATAAGCGCTTATCTTTTTTGATTGCAATCAGAGTTAATAAGCCTGTCAGCAAGTGTAAATTATCACCAATGTGAGAAATCTTGTACACAAACATTTAACAATGTGAGAAATCTAGTACACAAACATTTTACATTATACTCATCCCTTATCAAAACAATCTTTATCAATATTCATAAGTGTGTCCTGTTCTGAGAAAACTGGGCATAATGATTGTGCGTAAAGTGTCCTCCCAGATTAGCCTGTGCAGTCTGCACAGGCTAATCAGGGACGACGCTTTCCGCCTAAATTGGATTTTTGCTAAGAAGAGACTTCATTTAAACGAAAAATGTCATAAAAGCGGAAAGTGTCATCCCTGATTAGCCTGTGCGGACTGAGCAGGCTAATCTGGGACAACACTTTACGCACAAGCATTATGCCCAGTTTTCTCAGAACACGACACAAGTGTCATACATACTGCAGAGCAGTGTGCTATCTAAAAGTCGTGTCCTTAATTGATGCTGCCTTGTAGCACCGGTCAAATAAGCGGGGTCATCGGAAGCATTAATTGATCTTTTGGTCTGAGAAAAGTTGTCTTAATACGGAATAGCAGGGTGGTCTTAAAATGTATGTGGTCGCAAAGCGGGGTTTGAGGACCAAAAGATCATGAAAATGATGATATCTAACAATTTTATATTAACACAATTCAAACATGTCAATATTAAAGTTTTGTTCCATCTAACCTTGCCCGGGCCTTTGTTTTCCTATGGACCAGAACTGTTTTTGAACTCAACAAAGATATCATCACAATAAATATTCTGAGAGAGTTTCACGAAGATTGGACTAAAAATGTGCCTTCTATAGTGCTCACAAAGTTTTACTACAATCATATAAGCATAACTGCCCTGCCCCTGGTGGATATGTTTTTCGATAGACCAGAACCATTTTCAACATGGCTGAAATATTGATTGAACAAAGGTTGTGAGCATGTTTCATGATGATAGGGCTAAAAAGCGACTTCTAGAGAGTTCACAAACTGTTTGTTTAATTTGACCAAGTGACCTAGTTTTGACCCAATTTGACCTGTGTCAAACTCCACTGAGATCTTATAAGCACACATATTTCAGGCATCGGTACTGATGGTGCTAGTGTGATGACTGGTAGAACTGGTGGTGTTGTTAAGTTGCTACAGGAACATTCACCTTCTCTCATTGGCGTTCACTGTGCAGCTCATCGAGTAGCTCTGGCATCATCTCAAGCGGCTAAATGTATCCCAGACATGAATGAATACTCCAGAACCATTATGAACATCTTCAAGTATTTCAAGAATTCCGCTCAAACCGATTGCGTATGATTCAGAATTTGTTGAAGTTGCCCGAGCTGAAGTATGCAGAAGTTCACTCCGTACATTGGCTCAGCATGGAGCATGCTGTCCGGGTTGTTTACAGGACTTACCCTGCCTGAGTGATGTGAATCAGTACAAGTTTATAGCGATAACTCACTTTTTGATGGACATTCTGCCACAGATGATTTTGCTGTACAAGAAATTCCAGGAAGAAAGTGTGGACTTAAGTCTCATTTAACCAGTGATAAGGAGTACATGTGAAAGTCTTGAAGACTTACTGGAAGTAAGTGGTGTTTTTGTGGAAAAGTTATCTTAGTTTGTGCACGTTGGTGACTAGAAAGTGACCTACAGTAGACCACTGTCAGAGTCGGACTGTAATTCAGTAAATGACCAGATACAGCAGAACATTGATTTCAAGGGTTTCACTGAGAGTGACATTGAAGACAGTGATGGCGAGGACGATGATGAAAATGTTGGGTATACATCAGAGCTGAGATACTACACTTAACAGAAGCATGTGTTTGACAGTATTGGGTCTCAGTACATACAGAAGTTAACAGACAACCTGAATGATCGGTTTTGTGACACCAGAATGCATGAAAGTTCTGATGCCCTCCAACATCTCTGAGGCAGAGTCGGTGACCAAGTATGGACTTAATGAACTTGACAAACTTGTTGAACACTTTGAAATGCATCTGCCACAGAAGGTAAATGCCCGCAGTGAGTTTCAGACTTACAAACGTCTCGTGAAAGGCAGCTACAGCAAAATGAGTGTGACTCAGGTTCAACGTATTCTGGTGAAGGGGAATGACCTTCCCAACATTGTTATGCTCCTAAAGTGCTGTGTTGTCATTCCCATGACCAGTGTTCAGTGCGAACGAGGCTTTAGCACTCAAAACAGAATAAAGTCTAAGTCTAGAATGTTACTGAAAAGAGTGCTTATTGTACTGAGCTGAAGTGCTCAAATGTTTTAGGTTTTAGGAGTTAAAAGAATGTATTAAGCCAATCAAAATATTGAGTTTTATGCTTTGCTCATGTGTCATATGTCTCGTTCTTGTGTATTAGAAAATAAACTTTGCTGTAAAAATGTGCTGAACTTAACATGACATAGTATTAATAACATTCTTTATATAAATATTATTATGCTACATTGTGTATTTTGATAGTGCTGACTGAGAAAGAACTGATAAATTAGTGCTTATAGAACTGCTTTCCTAAAAATATTTTCTTATGATTTGATGATTTGATGCTTATGTTTTTGTCAGTAATAAATTTATTAAAAGGAATGATTTTATTACTTGAGTACATTTACAGGTCATGGTTCACAATGGTCCATTGGTGATCGCAAAAGATCCACTTCTCCCTTAAATTCTTCACTTCTCCCTCTCCAGAGCTTAGGGAGAAGTGACTTCTCCCAAAATTGGAGTCAAGCTTGATCCCTGATTCCAAAGGATTAACAAATATTGGGCAATAAAGTGTTCACAAGGTAAATGTTGATTAGCCAAGATGCTAACGGACAAAACGCGATCAAAGAATCTCACCATAAGCACAATGTGCTCATGGGATCTTAAATTAAAAAAATATTGAAATAATCTTAATTATCGATACCTGGCGCTCTTCCAAATAACTCAAAGCTTCATCCATCATAATTGGCACTGAAACAGTAGTGGTTCTATATAAAATCAGATATCAATTATGGTATCTAGCAGATCATCTGTAACATACAACTTTTATCGTTGCGGCTAAAGTGAAGCAATAGTTCTGGTTTTCCTGACTTGATATGTAATAAAATTGTGTTGAAAGTCATATTGATAACTGTTGGACTTGGAACTAAATCATAACGCAAACAAGCCTAACAGTTGCAAAGCTATAATTTCTATCATTTGATATTAATTATAAATATCATTGCAAATTCAATTCATCAATACTATAGATTTTGTGTTAGAAAATTATAATATACATATATTTGATATTCAATGTCCCATTTATGTTTGTGTGAAACTTCTGTGTTTTTTCACTTAAATATGGGGATTGGTTGACTTCTATATACAACAGTATTTTGTCCATACATGCCAGAATTTTTCAGGTCCAAATCGGGACATTCCATAAAAAATTGTCAGGAAATTTGACCAAAAAGCAGGACACCTAAAACGATCAACCATTCCACCTTTTGGCTTTACTTTAGTCAGTAGTCAGTTCATGTGTATATTACTTACAAAAACTCTAATTTTCTGCCCAATTTTGATGATACATGTGTTTCAGAAATTCGTGAACACAGCGTTCTCCATTCCCCCGAAGTAAACAAACTAAATTAAAATAAACTTAATTGTGGGGTTTGGGGAGTATGCCTTGATATGACATCCAATCGGTACAGGGATATCCCCCTGAACATATGTAAATCGTGTGACGCGCTGTGAGCGCATCGAGCACTTTTCTTATTCAACCGATCGTCAATTAACTCTCAATTTAGATTGATGCAATATGTTACAAATTATTTTCTGAAAATCAGTCGAAAACGAAAGATTATTTATGTGAAACATCGATGCGTATTGGTCAGCATCCAATTTGTTTGATGTACAAAATCGGTGTTTTGACAGGTTTTATAACCTAAGGTGGTATAATACACAGGATAATAGTGTCATTGGCGTTTATTTCTGTATGATACATCTTTCGATAGCAATTAGAGACCCCTATCATAAAAACACCGTGGTGTGAATGCCTGATAAAATCAATAATATGCCGATAAGGTGTCAAAAACAACACTCGTGCACTCGAGTAGCGGAAGCCGGTTGTTAATTGGGGGGCAATAAAGGGATTAGCGATGGTAAGTTTTAGCCAGACAGAGCTTGAATAGCGAATTTTATTGGGAACTTATAGACTTTACATCGTTTTTTACGAATGTCGGGACAAATCGTCTCATATCGGGATGCCGGGACAAAGGGCCCAAAAGCAGGACTGTCCCGCCGAGATCGGGACGTCTGGCATGTATGGNCAAAAACTCTATTTTTTGCCCAATATTGACGATAAATGTGTTTCAGAAATTCGGGAACACATGCGTTCTCCATTTTCCGGAAGTAAACACACTAAATAAACTGAAATGAGGGGTATCCCCATATGCCTCGATTTGACATCCAATCGGTACAGGGATATCCCCTTGAACATATGTAAATCGTGTGACGCGATGTGAGCGCATCGAGCACTTTTCTTATTCAACCAATCGTCAATTAACTCTAAATTTAGATTGATGCAATATGTTACAAATTATTTTCTGAAAATCAGTCGAAAACGAAAGTTAATTTATGTGAAACATCGATGCGTATTGGTCAGCATCCAATTTGTTTGATGTACAAAATCGGTGTTTTGACAGGTTTTATAACCTAAGGTGGTATAATACACAGGATAATAGTGTCATTGGCGTTTATTTCTGTATGATACATCTTTCGATAGCAATTAGAGACCCCTATCATAAAAACACCGTGGTGTGAATGCCTGATAAAATCAATAATATGCCGATAAGGTGTCAAAAACAACACTCGTGCACTCGAGTAGCGGAAGCCGGTTGTTAATTGGGGGGCAATAAAGGGATTAGCGATGGTAAGTTTTAGCCAGACAGAGCTAAAATAGCGAATTTTATTGGGAACTTTACATCGTTTTTTACGAATGTCGGGACAAATCGTCTCATATCGGGATGCCCGGACAAAGGGCCCAAAAGCAGGACTGTCCCGCCGAGATCGGAACGTCTGGCATGTATGATTTTGTCAGATCACCCAGCATCATGTTAGAACCTACAAAACCAAACAGTGATTTTTTAATTTTCTATTTACAATGTCAAGTTAGCTGATATACTTACATCTGGTCTCTTCAAAATATGCAGGTACAATAACGGAAAGGTCAGTACTGGCAGGATCATGAAGACTTGGAAATCGACACTTTGTTTTCTTTTCAGGACATTCATAAAATTTCTCACTTTCAAATCTCTCCATGGATGGATATGGTGTTGACGTCAAGAAAATACCAATTGCAACCTGAAAATTATACCATATGATCAATTAATACAAGTGAAATATGAGGAACTAATCATCTAAGTCCAAATAAAGTCAAATGCTTTATGTCAAGATTTGGAGTATCTGGTCAATTTAAAGCCCTATGATGCTTAACAAATGACGACTAATTATCGCAAAGAAATAAGAAGGGAAGATGTCTTTTCAAGGACTAACTTGACATCTGCTAAAAAAGACACAAGTGTCCTCACATTCAACTTTGGTATTTTGTTGTAAACAAATTGCCTTGTAAGTTGTATGAGAACAATGTGCATTAACAAATTATTATCTTTTAAAGCGATTCAACCATTTTAATATATTTAAATGCATCTTCTTAACATATATTAGATAAATGTAGCAGATTATATATGCAACATACATGTATGCAATAAGAATCATTGACAATTATGGAAAATAACTTTCTTAGCAAGTTAACATAATTGGTTAATTTGGCGATTGCCGGACCCAAAATTTAAGTTTAAATAGTATCATGGTATATAATTAAGCAATATATCAACACTAACCATTAGAATTAACACGATTCCAAGTACAATGCACGCATATACAAGACCGGCTACGTCCATTTCAGCCGATTTGCCACGAATCAGTTGTAAAATGTCAATAACGCAATCTTCTTTACAGAGTTGTCGTTCCTTTCACTAAAAGCATTAAACTGTAGACTTATTTGTCTACAGGATAATTTCGGAGTCCAAGCTAGTTTTGATGAAAGGATATTTTGCGAGCAGATTTTGTTTGTATTTTATAATATATATTAATACAAAATAATAAATAATTATATATCTGAAAATTACGAAACAAATCTAAAACAAAAAAGCACAATACAAACGCGAATCTTTTTTTTTTTTATAGATTTTAGCCCTAACAACAATAATAGCTTAGGGTTTGCAATTTCCGTGGTCAATACGGGAAGGTCAAGATGGTTTCATAATGGACTGGACCACAAGTCAATGCTGGATATATACAAGTGTTTTGTGCTACCTGTCCTCACTTATGGCATAGAGATATTTACCCCAAAAAGTACTTTAATTAACCAGCTCGAACTTTTCCAAAAGAAAAACAATTAAACAAATACTGTCTCTTCCAAACAACACTGCTGACCCCTGTGTGTTTATCTTAACATGACTTTTGCCAGTTGAAGCTATCTACCACCTAAAAATCCTTAACCTTTTTAACAGCAAAGACAAGACATCCTGGATTAACTGTGTGCGACCTCTTCTTGCGAAGTATGAACTAGGAGAGGCTGATGAGTATCTAGAAAATCCACTTAACAAGTCCCAGTGGAGATCGAAAATTCATAGAAATGTAGTAAATTGTGTCTAGTCCAATTATGTAAACCAAAATCATTGTTGAAAAAGTACTATGCCCATACAACTTACATTTAACATTCATGTGACTACAAATAATTGCATACATAGTTCTTCCAACTATTGTATGCACATACAAAACGCATATCTTATAACTTGACATAAAATTGAATTGCAAAAAACAAAACTAACGTTATTACAAAGAAGACCAATTTTCCAATAGCATACTCATGTTCATTTTAACCGATTGTGGAAATATGGGAGGATTGTAATAAGTTTAACTATAAATGATTGATATATATTGATTAACAAATTTCGGTGTATTTTGAGCATTCAAAAAGTTGCCATATTTCGGTAATTTTTTCATTTTAAATAATGCACAAACTTGTCGTGTATGGTGTTGAAATTGTACGTTATTTCGCATGACAGAATTAGTAAATTCAAGAGTATTTTGTGAATCCAAGTAGTCTACACAAATCTTTTCAAAATCTTTGACTCGAAAATATGAAGTTTTGATAATTACTGTTTGTAGCGGCTCGAATGGCATAACATTTATTGTTGTAATTTTTAAATATCGTAATGGTCCGTCTGTCAGTTTTAAAATACCAGAATATTCCCTTTTTAAAATGCACATAAGCAATTTCCACACTATTTGTTAAGTCACCATGAGAAGAATTTCCCATATATAGTGGGACATTATTTGTTTCGTTAATGCTATGTTGCGCTATCTTTTGATAAACACACACACACGTTGTTTCTCTAGCTTTGGAATGCATCTTCCTTAACTTTGGCAGACAACACACATTGCCCAAGTTATGGCAGACGCATTCCGGACTCAGAAGATGACTTTTTATGTCTTCTTAGAACTACAGAACGACTTCGACAAGGTGTGTAAAGACTTTGTGCGAAGCATCTCCGCAGTGATATCGAGGGCAAGATGTACCGGTTAACCAAGTTGTATCTGCACAACCGGAGAGCCCACCCCATGTATCGGGAGACGGTCTCTGTGGGCGAAAAGTACTGCTGAGCGAAGGGTTCGCACAAGAGAAGTTTTTTTCACCCACACTGTTCATACTCTTCATCAACGACATCATAAAAAAACAAGGAAAAATCTTCAGCCACCCTTTTTACACCCTTCACTTCACCAAAGTTCAGTCTGGCAAACTGACCCTAGGCAATACTCCGCTCCAGCATGAAGACTACCATACTTTATTGGGGCTCACATTCAACAAGAGAATGATATGGACACGGCATATAGATAGCGCATGGGCAAAGTCAAGAAGGAAACTAAACACCACGAGGAAGCTGGAGGCAATAAAGTGAAACGAAAATATCATAACGACGCTGAACCAAAGCAAAGTAAGACCTCACCTGGAATACGTCTCCAACTGCTGGATGACGTATGCCCAGTGACACTAGCAGACCATTGACAGACAGAGCCAGGTACTATCACCTTTGCAGTGGGATCTACAACAATGAGAGATGTAACAGACCACGAGCATTCCACCACTTCAGAAAAGATTAAAGAATTACCTGATGCACAGCATTGTGAAGAGCCTCGGAGTAGAAGGACTGAAAATATGCAGCGTTGTCCGAAAGAAAAGCAATACCGAGAGACCACGAACCGTTCAGACGATATGCATCCCTCCCTCCCCATGGGAGCAGAAGAAGACCAACAGCAGAACAGAATAGGAAAAAAACGTACACAATTATAACTTGTCAGTTCAAAACAAAACAGTAAAATGATTGTTACCATCACCTGTCCAAACAAGAACAGGTGATCATCTCCCGACAGCGTACCCCATGTACACGAGAGTCCACCTCATGCTTTCTCCAAAGTGCCCCTTTAGAGAAGCCGACCAAATGGCTGAACACAACCTACGTGAATGCAGGGGCCACCAACCACTGAGGGAAAATGTTTGGCCGGAACACACGAGTCTGAAGGAGAAGCTGAACGGACAAGAGGACAAGAGGATGCTCTACGGAAGACAACCCGTTTCATCCATGCTTCCACACTCCAAGTCCGATCGAGAAGACGAAGACACAGTATAGAATACATATTTTACAGATGTAACACGCACACTGACTGGATAGTGTGTTCGGACTTGTTATTGTATACCATTTGATAAAGGCGTTGCCTTAGGTAGGTTACATTAGATTCATTTACGTGTAAAGCTTGTTATTTATTTATCATTATGAACATGTCAATAATAGGTTGTTAAAAAAATCAATCTATTACTTATAACATACAAAATCAATATTGACCACCTAGCGGTTAAACTTGAACTATAATTGGACCATGTTCTGCAAAATATAATTGTACCCGAAATAAGCTGTTTTAAATTCAATATTAACCTCATCAACTCATCCCGATTCTCATGTTTTTCTTTGTTTAACGAAAACGCAAAGTCTATGAAATAGATATTGTTGAAGATTTTGGAAAACGTATTACATGTTGATATGTTCATTCAGGCGAATGTTTGATTATTGCATACACATGTTCTTTATTGGTTATTCAAAGGTTTTTGGGAGAAAAACGCACTTGTGAAAAAGTTATAGAAAAGAAAGATTATCAGTGCGTAGTCATATATTAATATATATTGAAGTTACCCTATAATTGAACACTCTAAATAATTTACATGTATACTAATTTCATAAACGCTCCCCAATGTTCAAATGTGATTATGGTGAAAGATTTCACATTTTGATTGATATATGAATGCATGTTCCAGAGACGACCCTGGCGTTTGAATGCCCAGTGTGAAGCACCTAGTACACTGAGGCATGAGTTTTGGCAATCTCCACGCAGAGTTGTCGTTCCATGCTCTCACATACAATCCTCAATCTAGTCTGGATTACCTGCCTCTGACACTTTGTACTCAAATATTATAGTACGACGGGAACCAGAATATCCTCAATCTCCACGCAGAGTTGTCGTTCCATGCTCTCACATCTATGCTGGTTCCAGTCAAATCTCTGCGCGGAGGTTGTACAGTCCTATGCTGGTTCCAGTCAAATCTCTGTGCGGAGGTTGGAGTACTGGCACCAGTGTGTAATCACTTGACCACGGATCCACTCATTTGTCCAAATGATTATGGATAACTCGTTTTAAGTGATTGTGATTTAAGTTAATGGACCGGTATATTGTACAATAGCAAAATTCCCCGTTGTAATAAGTATGCATTGCTGAATATCACAATGATCGTATTTGTTTAGAAACTGTATAAGTAGATGATTCCAGGATTATCGTAAATGTATTTTTTTGAAACTGTTTTAAATAGAGTTTGTCATTTTTAAATGTAAAATGTAACACTATGACATTCGTCCATTCTTTTTATAAACCTTATAACATTACTCCATACTATTTATGAACAATATTGCATTAGTTCATTTTATTTATATATTTATGGCTCCTACGTTTCGTATGACCTCTATACTTGGAATTTTCTATCTGTATACACAAAGATCCAGTTGGCGATAGAATGAAATACTTTCCAAATGGCAAATTTATATTAATCCAAGTTTCAAACTCGTCAACAATTCCAAAAAAATCTCCACGTTTTTTTAAATTGAAAACGCCGAGCTATTCTGAATTTGAAAATATGCAAAGTGCGATAAACAACACATTTAATAACATTTATTCATAGTTTGAAATATGTTAGTTTATGTAACCTAAAGAAAAACTGCAATACTTTATTGTGTTCGGTTTGTTTACACCATGTTCCAATAAACCTATAGCAACGATAACACTGGCTTGAGAATGTGTCCTAATTTAAAAAAAAAAATGTTATACACTACAAACTTTCAATTTGCCATCATCAGACAAGACCATCAGACACTCGTTAAAAAAATAGTGCAGCGTAACTTTTTCATTTTCTTTGCTATTATCGTCAATTCAGAACTTCCGCTTTTAGTTTGACAACGGTTTAATCACGTTTGAGTTTTGAACATTTCTCCACAAAAGAGACGCAATTTGATGTGGGTGGTAACAGGTATTGTGTTTGTTACGTTGTTATCAGGTTGATTGAACTCGATTTTATAGACATACGTGGGACATACTTTTTCACATGGTTTGGCCAGGAAGTATTTAGGGAATTTATGTACTCATAAAAGCTCAAAGCATTTAAGAAGAACTAGGAACATAGCTTCCCGCAGCGTTTGCCACTTTATAAAAAGTATTGCGTTTGCACGGCGCATAAATCACACTGGTAAGTTGAGAAGAGACACAATGACCTTGGTCAAAATTCCTGCTATATATCCAACCGATTGTCGATCGTTAACACTTTGTACGCGTCCGTTCATAGTCACGTCCGTCGTCTCAGATTACCGCCTTTAATATATGCGTATTCTCACATTAAACTTTTGGTATCTGATACCCGGCTTACCACGTGCCCGTCCTACTTTTTAAAGTGGAAACAAGTATACTGAATAAAACTTGAAAATAACAAAATTAAATGTATTATAGAACGCGAAAATTCAGTTTAAACATATTGCTTTCACAGCTAAAACGCGAAGACATCTTTATTAAGGTCAATTACATATTCATGTTGTTTTACACCTCAAATTCGACATCCTATTCGATGCCGATACGGATTTTAGTTATACTCTAGAATCATAATGATCGAATTCCTCCCAGCGAGTGCCTCACTAGCGGCACTCACTACAATCAAAAAGACAATTCTTCCAGATCTGTTTGTAATTGTTCTATAATTAAATAAAAATCAGTGCAATTCTATAAAAACAAAATAAATTGGTTTACAGTCAAAATGGAAATTAAAAATATAGATCATGTATAATAAGTTTCATACCACTATTATTTGAAATCGACAATCATCGCGTGGCGTGTGATTGCGACAGGGATCTGATCGAGCCATGCTCGGAACCAGTCAATATCATAGCGTGGTGTGTGATTGCGGCAGGGATCTGATCTAGCCATGCTCGGAACCAGTCAATTCACTGCGCCAAGGTTACCTCATCATATGCCATTTACACGAAAGATGCTGAGCTGTCGAAGGTCGGGAGAAAAGTTCAATGTTAAAAATAAAATATAACGAATATTACATTTTCTGATAATGAGAGATCTAAAATACTAGGAAATACGATTTCAACTGTTATCAGGAAAAAATGCAAGACAAGAACACAAGACGTGCACTTCTCATGCGTTGTGCACGAGAAGAGACATTTCTGTTTATGGTCGATATCATACCAGATATACTGTTTCTAAAAGCTAGTTAACAACAAGTAACACTTATTCTGCATTTAAATTTTTATATGAGAAAACGAAGCAAAATAGTAAAATAATAAAACGAAGTGTTATTCATTGTGGATTTAGGTCATTTATGGCATAAACATCCGTCGAGCATACCGGAAGCGGACAAGCACATTTTTATGCAAACAATTAAACATGTTTGTTTTATTAGATGTTATACATGTTGATAACCAATCACAGAATCATTTAGTGTTGTCCAAGTGAGAATGTTGGACCACTTTAACTGCATTTCTGAAACAAATAAAAATATAAAAGTCATGCAATAAACGTTTTTATATTGTCTATAATAAGAATTACAAATATAATTATTCTGTATCATATATGAATTCATGTTACATACATGCAGATACTTTTGGGCTGATTTCAATGCAAAACGCGTCCTATCAAATAGCTTATGTTTATGCTCTCGAGATATTTTCGGCTTATCATGAAATAACAGACCATTTCATTGGTCGATATAATTTATTGTTAACTTGTTTATGGGCAATTTCAAAGGGGAGTTTGGTAATTTGCCTATCAATACTGCCATAACCTGTGTTTTTTGCATCACTATATCATAAGTTTTTATATATTGAAAATGAATCGTGATATATGGTAATACATGTATATGAACCCTATAAGAAGAATTCAGCAAACTGTGCTTTGATAATGAACATGTTCTCATCTAAATTAAAAACAATATTGAACAAACAGAAAAATATTTAGAATACCTACGTTACACAATTTTTTCCTCAGGTTTGAACCGCAGATAATATGTAATAGTGACAACATCATTGCTGTCACCAGCCCGGAAATAAGAATGTGGAATACACCGGAGACGTTACTCAGATTCAGCGCATTTTTTCCCTTGTCCTGTAAAGTAAATAAGTAGTTGTAGAAGAAGTAGTAATAGGAGGAGGAAGAGGAGGAGGAGGGGGAGGAGGAGGAGGAGAAGTTGTAGTAGTAGTTTTAGTAGTAGTTTTAGTAGAAGTGGTAGTTGTAAAAGTAAATGTTTTTGCCGTTGTAATACTGAATGAATAGTTGTCGTCGTTATAGTATTTTGTGTTGTTGTTATCGTGTTTATCTTCCTGTTCACTGTTTATTTCCTTATCTGAGCGAACCATACATTCAAAGGAATTACATACCCCACCGTCAGCGTTTCCACATTCTCCTTTACTGTACCACCACTTTTGTTCCAGTTTCAACAAGTCTCCCCTTTCAGCCATCTCTAGAACAGCTATATTTATGTCGTGACTAAAATATATAAATAATGAATATAAACAAATAATTATAGAAGTTTTAAATATATACTCTGGCATCGAACTTTTAAAATTAATTTAGAATAAAACAAACCAATACCATCATGGCTGTTTCTAATGATATCACAAGTACATAAAGAATGGAAAGGTTCACAATCCATATTTCTTTGAAACTATTACGAATCAATTGTTACTAACAATGCATGTGTGTGTGTGTGTTCAATGTAGCAATATAAGACAAAACGCCCACCTTGGCATATTACCTGATATTGGACCACTTTGGCATCGCAATACCATAGCCTTTCTGGTCGAGATTTGGACCAACCTTCATTGTTTTGCATGGTTTTCGCTGATTATAGTAATTATTACTAGACGATTCGAGCAGAAACGCATATTTTCCTCGTTCCTGTATGACACGTTTCCAACCTTTATCTGGGTCGGCTACGTACACCGATTGCACAGAATCTTCCATCATGCTGTACATCGTCTGGTATATTTGAACCTTGGAATCCTGAAATAGCAGACAACAGGACTAAAAGAACGTTTTATTTATATATAACAATAATTGTAATAAACTATATATGAATAACATTTTTCTGGAGAACAAGTGTTATATCTGCTAATAAATTAAATTGCAATTGTTAATAATATTTCAGACCAAATCCAAGCATTCTCCTACCTTAAAGAAGTCTTTGGTAGCCCCAGACGCTTGAATTCCGAACTTGATTGTCCTATGTTTTACCAGATCCTCAGCGGAGCTGATAGGTGTGATGAGTTTTTCAAAAGTCAAAAACGCTGCCAAATTTGCGGTGTATGATGATATTGTAATCAATGTGAAAAACCACCAAGCGCTAGCTAACATGCGACCAGATAGAGATCTGAAAACAACAAAAACATGTTATTCTAAATTTGTAGATTTTTTAAAAGCCAAATGTGCCTTCTGATTTCACTTACTAAATACACGCAATGTATTACGTACAGGTATGCTATGCACTCAAGAGCTGATACCGACCCAAAGTCAATACTTTGTGAGCATGTAGCAACACACATTAAAATAAATGTGCATTGCATCCATCAATACATTCACACCTTGGGAAAATATCAGGCCCCTGCTGCATCAAAGCACCCAGTGAAAACCACAAGGTATTAATGAACGAAAACGTATCCGATGCTGAATTTCCGTCGTCCTGCTGTGGCTCGAATGGACTGAACTTTCCGATCACGTACAAAATGAAACTGACAACAAAGAATCCGGCGATGATGCAAGCCCACACCTCAATTGACAGAGGGTCCATAAACGAAAACACACCAGGTTTGTCTCGTTCAGGCTTTTTTATCATGATACTTATTCCTGTGTTCATATACGGTTTGGTAAAGTACACAGCCTGTTCTCGTTTATGTGTGATCGTAAGACTTGAGAGCGCAATATCGGCGTCCTGAAATATATCAATACCATTTTCCTTTATTTGGGTTGTTTTGATTAAAGGTTGACACCATGTTCGTCAAACGTACTAGCTTTACTTTATTATATTTACCAAAGTAGATGTTCAACCAAATTTGATCTGTATTCAGTTTCAATCAAGAATAATATTTTGACCCAGTGTTTAAAACTCCTCTGAAGCTTTAGCTGAAACCTCTTTTGATGACTTATCTAGGCCTAAGCGAGCTAAGTTTTGTTTGCTTGTTTGACCTTCTGACCTTGTTTCTTAAACAACCTTAACCATACTTGAGCTGTATCCATACTTCATTTAGGTTTACTTATCAAAGAAGAACAATTATGTACCAGTAATAAATAAATTGGGTTATATTTTAACGCACAGATTAATTGATATATTTTGTGTCAAAATTAAATAACGGACGAATCAGAACAAAACACAAATACAATACTGCGTTGACAATGTAATCCACAAAGAAAATCGGGCAACTAAAATAACTATATGCTTACCCCTCTGATCAGTTCTCCAATCATACCATCCCAGGTTCCATCTGGAAGTTTTGTGCCATAATTTTTATCGCCTACCAACTTCAGAATGTATGTCATGTTTATTTTATTTGCAATGATTTTCATCATGTCGATACAGAATCCTTCAAACCGTTCATTACCTACGCTTGGTTGACCATTATCGAATCTAGCTTCCTGTACAAATGGTGGATTCTATGAAAAGAAAGAAGAAATAAGAATGTAACCGTTTCCTTGAACGCAACATACTTTGATGGTAGTTTGATGGCATCTGAAGTCACGGATGTATAGAGTTCGCTTACTGGTTAAAATCAGTTCTTTGACAAGAACTCCGCCAAAGCGTGGACCTCCCGACAATGTGGACACTATCTTTACTACACCAATGCAAATTACAGTGATTTACATATTTTTATTTGAAGACAAAATACACGATATGTTCTTACTATAATGGTAGTAACTATCTGAGAGCCGTTGTTATCTATGTCATGAGTAAAATTTGAAGGTGGGTGCAGATCTATGTCGCGAAAACCGACCCCATCCTCCCACGTTCCAATCTGCAAAAAGTCGAACACACGTATTGATATGATATCCCATTTTTAAAATAAGTGTCTTAGCCTAAACATTTACAATATTATAATGTCAAGAACAATGTCGGGATCTGTATTTTAAACTTTTAATTTATTATTTAGTGGCTATAATGACATGTTCATGGGCGGTTGAATAGTGAATGCGTGACGGTCATGTTTATTTTCCTATATAGCTGTGCTTAAAAATATGTTATGCTTTATTAACAAACAAGCGGTGTCACTATAAGTGCCACATGATCCACGAAGTATTGTTTTGTTCCAAAAGTATGATCTTGACCTTCAAAGTTGGCGAACATAGACAAGTTCTATTTATTAATCGAGAAACAGAATGTCCTCTGTTGATTTCTTAACTATCATTACAATTAATATCATAATAATAGTTATGCTTTGCACGAGACAATATATATATATATA
>VMBQ01006091.1:0-30809 GCA_007657795.1 Dreissena rostriformis | reverse complement strand
CCAATGGGGGGGGGGGGGGAACACATACTTTCAGCAAATTTTAATAGTTTATTTACATATAACATTCATGCATGTTGCATCACATAAAAACAACAAATTTTAATGGTTTATTTACAAATCATATTCATTCATGTTGCATCAAATAAAAACAACAAATTTTAATAGTCTATTTATATATAACATTCATTCATGTTGCATCGCATAAGCACAACACATGTCAGTTAATCTGTTGATTCGAAAGCAATATCAGTCACAAAATAAATCAAACAATGCACCCTGAAAAACAAACAAAGTTATATGCATGTGTTAGGTGAATTAAGTTCCTTTTCACACTGACAATCATGTCAAGAACGATCTGTTTTTTTTCCAAACATCTACCACGCACGATAGTCTTCTCCACCTTGTTGATCATTTCCTTAACACCTTCATACATTTCAGTGTCCTTTTCACTTGCGATGTTTGTTATCAGTGATTATAATCAGTATTATCACTTCCATTGATTGATATGTACATTACAGGCCTAAGCTCTTTAAATTGTTTTGCGATTTTTACAGTTTGAAAATTGTTCGACCACCTTTATTAATTTCACGCGTCTTTAATCCGCTATTCACACGTTTTTGACACTAGGTCTGAGGTGCAATAAACTTGTCGTGACCGGTTTACAGAGGTACAATTACGTATGGAATGACCCAATTTTGAACCAAACAATGACCGGTATTCGGAATTGAGGGGATTCCGGTCTTGAGGAGATATTTTACACATGGTTTTATAGGTAAAAAAATGGGACCAGACAATTTGTCCGGTTTAGAGAGGATTCCGGTATAGAGAAGATCCGGTTTAGAGGGTTTCCACTGTATACCTTCCTGTTTGTTCTATACAATTATATATACATACAATGCATAAATATGTGCTATCCGATTGAATGCTTTCTCCTTGTGGCGTTTTTTGGTTCACAGACACGTCATTTATAACAACATAATTATACTACATTAACAACTATTATTTTATGTGATTTTGAGTAAATGCCCTATTTTACTCAAAACCTGTCTTATGTTCTTATCAATGACATGCCAGTATAACTTTGCTTGTGACCCTCCCAATGCTATGACAATACATACATATAACCTTTTAATCTGCTCTATGGGTAACATATCAATTCCTTGTATTCTATAAGTAACATATATTTCCTTGTGTTCTATGCAAATATATACATCCGTTATAATTGTATTGTCCGGCGCATTAATTGAAGTGTTTCAAACATCAGAAAACACAAAAAGTCAACATACATTTTATGTAGTATATGTCAATCCGCTGATCAAAGACAAACGTTTTTAGTATTTTGGTATAGACGAAAAAGTGATAAAGGCAACTCTTGCTAATTAATGAAAAACATTTTTCATAGTATTCCTTACCAGAAGCCATTCGGCATTCGACAAAACGTTGCTTCAATTACAGCGGAACAAGAACAGGTATTTGTGTTAACATTATTTGTCAACAAGTGGACCCCGAGGATCTTTGTGCGCTTGACTGAGAAACGGCTAGAATCCAGATGGTGATTTGTACATTTTTTTGTAAAGGGACACAATTTGATGTCACGTACCAAATATAAAAGATGTGTGCTGTTTGGTTTCATATAAGTGGTTTACGTCATTTGCGATATAATTCAATAATAAACATTTCAACAACACACCCAAGGCTGGCAAATTTTTACTTCATAGGTATGATTTGAACAAACATAGTTCATACACACTTTATCATATTAAACGCCAAAGAGGACAGTTTCAGAGGAAAACAACCAAAATAAATCCATATACATCATGTGACCCCAGGGGTGTCGCCAGTTTTGAAACCCAGGGTCATGATTTAAACAAAATTAGTAGAATATCACTTTACTATGAAACATACCATATAATAAACCCCTGCCTCTTGGGGTTTCAGAGAAGAAAAAAAATGAACGTTATTTATTATTTAAGTCTTTATATATATCACGTGACACCCAGGGCGTAGCCAGTTTTAACCTCAGACGCATGATTTGAACAATATGTGTAGAAAGCCACTATTTGATGTCAACTCTCAAATATTACAGCTGTGTTCATTGCGGTTGCATAGATACAGATTTTCAAAAGTTATTTTGAAATTTAACTCTATCTAAGCCATGTGAACCTCGAGGCGTCGCCAGTCTCGACCCCAGTAGCATTTGAACCAACTTGGTAGAGGACTAACGTACGATTTTACATGCCAAACACCAAACCTCTAGACCTTGTAGTTTCAGAGAATACATTTTATTTTATTTCACTATCGTACATATAAAAAAACAAGAAATATCTTTAAAAAGATATTCGGCGTTAATTGCAAACACGAGAGTTCAACGTAAACAATTTTATATAATTTCATGTATTTTAATGAAAAACTTAAAAATGCTAAACGTGCATCACCTGTTTATTTTTTTCTCACAATGAAAATAACTTGTATTTACCGATAGGTTTCATTCATTAATTCCCTATAATTCGTCCAATTTTATATATTGAAAGCAATACTGTGTTGTCATCGATAGTCCAGTATGTCTTCCCCTGACAATTTACTGACGTGTACTGACCCTGAAATTCTGCGTTATAAATAATGCGTTATTGTAACTGTGTCAAAATGTGTACCAATGTATCGTCTGAAACTGCAGAGAATAGTCAAGATTTCCACCACTCTGAACTGTTTTACATACTCTACGCTGTACTCATTCATCTACAAATGGACAGAGTGATGTGGCCAATGTTCTTGGAATATTTCTCTTAAATCGGCCAATGAAATATTCGGATTTATTCATTCGGGTCTATTGGCGGGAACTTCGGATTTTTTTATTCGGGTCTACTGGCGGGAAATTTCTGCAGCCTTTCATAAGCTGGTGAAAAAGATCATTTAAGCTGAAAGGCTGGTTTAGACGGCTCCGCCCCCCAAAAAAGTAACCACCAGGGCGGTGCCAATTATGACCTCCGGGGCATGATTTGAATAAATGTGGTAGAGGATGATCATTGGATGTTATTCAAAATCCATATAGTTAACCCCTAACACTTGCGGTTTTAGAGATGAAGATGTTAAAGACATTTCCTATATAAGTCTACATAAATGATGTGACCATTGGATCGTAGTCAGCTTTTACCTAAGGGGAATGATTAGACAAATATAATAAGATGACCACTAAACGATGATTCACACAAAATACTGAACTCCTGACCCTTGTGGCTTCAAACAGAAAGATCTTTTAAGTTATTTACTATATAAGTGTATATAAATCGTGTAACGCCCAGATCGTGGCCAGTTTGTACTCCAGGGGCTTTTGAACAGACTTGGTAGCTGACCTCTACATGATGCTACATACCAAATATGAAACCCATTATACATTTGTAAACTGTCTTTTTAGCTCTGGAGAGCAAAAATTGAAACACCTCAGGCGTGGTAAGTTTAACAAGAGGATCGTTTGATCAAACTCTGTACAGGACCACTATCTTATTTAACATACTAAATATCAAAGCTCTGGGCGCGTTGTTGTTGCAAAAAATATTTTAAAGTTATTTTGCTATATGATCATATTAAAAATGTGACCGGTGGGACATGTTCAGCTTAGATCCCATCGCATGATTTGAGCAAACTTTGACCACTAGATGATACTACAAACCAAATATGATAGCCATGCGCTTCAGATTTAGACAAAAAGATTTTTCAAGGTTTTTCCTATACAAATCAATGATCAACTGGTGACCTCTGGGTTGAGGCCACCTTTGACCCAAAACTGTGGAGCGGACCTCTAAATGAGACAACATATCAAATATGATTGTTATTGCGTTTCAGAAAATAAGATTTGTGAAGGTTGTTCTTATATTAGTCAACATTAAACGGGTAACGTCCTGCGCGAGGCCACTTTTGACCCAAGCAGCATGATTTCAACAGCATGATTTCAACAGCATGATTTCAACAGCATGATTTCAACAGCATGATTTCAACAGCATGATTTCAACAAACTGTGTAGAGACCGCTGATGATGCTTTATACCAAATATGAAAGTCTTGGGCTTGAAGGTTTTAGACCAGAAGATTTTTAAACGTTTTCCCTATTATAAGTTTATGTTCAACTGGTGACGCCAGAGATGTGGCCCGTTTTAATTCCAGGAGCATTATTTGAACAAATTGTGTAGAGTACTTCCAAATGATTCTACATACCAAATATGAAAGTGTTATGCCTTGTGGTTTTATACAAGTAGATTGATACAAGGTTTTACCTGAATAAGTCTATGCAAAACTGGTGACCCCCGAGGCGTGGACAGTTTTGACTCCAGGGGAATGATTTGAACACATCACTTTTAGAGAACCTCTAGATTGATGATGCTAACTTTCCAACTATGAAATACTTGGGCTTCTTTGTGGTTTCAGAAAAGATTTATTAAAGTAAGCACTAAACAATACTTTGTAACAGTTTAAATGGCATCATTTTGTAAAGCACGCGATACGGAAAATGATGGAAATAGTACAGCACTTACATTTAGTACGTGGTCTAGTATCACATGTCCTTTCTGCAGTGGTTGTACTGGATCTGTGCTACAGTTCATATAAAAATACAGCCCGCCTCTCCGGAAACCAAGTATTTCTTGCTTATCCACTCGCTGCATTATTTGAACAAGGGCCGTTGTAAGAATAGCCACCGCGTCAACGGTCAAGGCCACCTCTACCTGCATGTACAATTTAGTGTCGTGTTCTGAGAAAACTGGGCATAATGCATGTGCGTAGAGTGTCGTCCCAGATCAGCCTGTGCAGTTCGCACAGGCTAATCCGGGACGACACTTTCCGCCTAAACTGGATTTTTGCTAAGCAGAGACATCATTTAAACAAAATAATCAATAAAAGCGGAAATTGTCGTCCCTGATTAGCCTGTGCGGACTGCACAGGCTAATCTGAGGTGACAATTTACGCGCAAGCATTATGCCCAGTTTTCTCAGAACACGACACATATAGTGCTCTTATGCATATGTACCATATATCACACTAAGATGAACCTATGCATTTAATAAATATCTTTATAAACCGTAGTTAAACAATCAGATTTCGTAAAGTTTAATTACAAAAAGGTTGTTTTTTTTAATCAATTACTGTGTTAAAAAAGGACTTTAAACTAAAACAGAGTGTTGCTCCAGGAAATAATTCATGGCACTATTGGAAACTGACACATGATATGATGCACCATTAAATCACGTAAGTTTGATTGGTTGAACACACGATAAAGAAAAAAACAGGTTCAGAAGCATATTTTCTGTAACAATAGTTAAGTCGACTTGCTGATGGTTGCAGGTCTCCTAACAGAAGCTCGCTAATGGCGTTAATGTGTCTGTGACTCGCTTTCACGAGTTGAAACCCAGTGATATTCACGCCTCCAAATGTAAACGATCTCCACAGCTCAGCGCCCATACCTTTTATGTCCTGACAAAAAAATCACCTTTATAATATCGGAACCGGAATTGTGGAATTTACTGCTAATGGTCATAATTGTATTATATGAAAACGATGCTAGAATCGTTGATGTTTCCATAATTATGTATTTTTCCATAATTATAATACTAATACAAATGCTGCCAAAAAGAGTTGTGTGTGGTTGTTCATAAATGTAGCGCGTCATGCGAAAATGGGTCTTTTGCCGTAGTCCCAGACCAGCCTGCACATCCGCACAGTCTGGTAAAGAGCTTCTCTGTCCGCTAATGAGACCAGGAAACCTTGCGTGACATTATAGTAGGCAGGGTAGCTCTTGACCGGACTGGGCGGATGTGCAGGCCGCGTATGACATGATACCCATCTACGCATGACGCGGCGAAATTGTTTTTGTATAGCAACTATACACCTGGTATTAATAGATGGCTTTTGTTTGTTATTGTAGGATATGGATAAGAAGTAACTATTCGAATCAAGGAATCGTCAAAATGAGTTACTAGTTACGTTGACTATATTCAAGAGGGTTGCTCCATATACTTGGCATATTTTTATATTGCATGTACCTGCGTAAAATCAAATCCCGAGATACTGCAGCAAAAAAAACGACACATTTTTAGAAGTAAAATTATCCTTGTGTCTTAACTGATTGTAATACTTTAAAAAGTATTAACATTATTTAAAAAGCTGAATAATATTTACCACGGTTCCGAGTAAATAGTGGTAGCCATCCCTATTCATTCCAACGTCAATGATCTATAAATGAAATAAACAAGTTAATGTTAACGCTTTTGCCACTTCAATGTCCTTTGGCTGCAGCGATTCAACATTTGACATGCTTCAACTTAACGCATTATGTTAAAGGCGATTAATGCATTTAAACATGTACGCATACATGGAATAACAATTTCACAGTTTTACAAACGAACTATATGTATCTTTATTCCGACAACCAACCTAAAATAAGACGACCTGAATTGAAATTATTTCGTAGCAGCCTTCAGAATAACTAGCAGAAATGTTATGTGTAACCTTTGATACTTAGTAAAGCGTAGTAAAGAGAAAAGTCGTTCATTGGAAACCGGAGGCTTTTCCATTGGTTATAATTAAGCGGAATTTACAATTACTAGACACATTCTGTATCTCAAAATACGAAGTCAACGTCATACTAACTGAAATAAATTGAGCCGCGTTTTGGGAAAACTGGGCTTAATGAATTAACGTAAATTGTCGTCCCAGATTAGTGTGTGCAGTCCGCACAGGCTAATCAGGGACGACACTGTCCGCCTAGACTGGAGTTTCGTTTAGAAAAGACATCATTTAAACGAATAATTGCTTAAAAGCGGAGCGTGTCGTCCCTTATAAGCCACTACGGATTGCACCGGCTAATCTGGGACGACACTTTACTTACATGCATTAAGCCAAGTTTTCCCTGAACGAGGCTTAATTCTTCACTCTCCAAATGTCGAATTTAAACCATTGAAAGATTTGAGAAGTTAATATCTGAAATGACATGCGAATTCCATAACAAGACCTTTAGGATAAAACTGCGACTTAGACCTTTGGCAGTTTTGGCAAACATCGGTGATGTACGCTGTCCCATCATAAAGTCACCAGGAATTATAATATGAACTTGATAAAAATACATCATTGTTTGAAATGTAGAGGTCATTCACGTATTAAGAAATGGGACAGTTTGATTGTGGATTGTTCCCCATCTGTTGATCATGAGGAATCTAATTTGAAGTTATACCAAAATGCATGAAAAATGCAGAACATAAGATTGGCCAAAAGGCGAACGGTCTTATAGCGTTACACACATTTACGGTAACAGATTAAGTTTGTCATTATTTGGGATCGGACACACACTTTAATAGTTTTATATTTACTATACTCAGGACTTAATCATACACAAACGGCAGTCTATTAGATCCTCAAATTATGGTATTGTTTATACCTGGCTCATAAACACAGTGTAGTCTTGAACACCGTGTAAATCCACGACGATCCGTTTGCTGCCGATGTTATTGTTCCGATCAAGTTTTCGCAATATTTCACGGCAATCTTTCACATTGGGGATCCTAATGGCATCGATGAGGAACGGAGTTCTTTGGCCCCGGATTCTGTAATCGGCAAACGCTTCGTACAGCGTTTGAAGGCGCCAAAGAGCTGGAATTCAGATCATTTGCATAGTATACGTAAAAGTATAATCGCACTATCTCAAATGATAAAGTTAAATATCATATAACTTTACGTGTATGTGCATACGCCCTAACCGTAACTTTGATTGTATGTATATGTGACTTAAACCGTTTTATGTCATGGTGTAGACTTCTTTGTTTAAATTACATTTCTTCTGCGTTATTATATTTGACCAATGATGTAGGAAACATAAGACGTCATAATCAATTGAAGAACACATGCAACAAACCAAATAAGCCTATAAGCCGATCCAAGACACTTTTTTATAATGTGACTAGTATAGGTGTATTTAAACGTTGTATTATTTTCATTTCTTTCTTATTTAAATGGTGTATACATATAAAACGCACACAATTTAATGAAAACAACAACACACCCAGAAATATCGTGCCTAAATTGGACGTTACAATGACGTCACTGAAACAGGTATTGTCGTGTAACGGCTAAAATGTATCTGGAAACCATTAAATTACATTTCAGAGAAATGTTGCTGTTTGTATGAGTCTCGCTCTGTGAAAAGGGGGTTTAATGCATTTGCGTAAAGTGTCGTCCCAGATTAGTCTGTGCAGTCCGCACAGGATAATCAGGGACGACACTTTCCGCTTGTATTGTTTTCTTCGTTTAAAGGAAGACTCTTATTGACGAAAGTTCAGTTTAGGCGGAAAGTGTCGTCCCTGATAAGCCTGTGCGGACTGCACAGGCGTATCTGGGACGACATTTTACGCACATGCTTTAAACCCCCTTTTTACAGAGCGAGGCTCATATCTTTTCATACCGTCATCTCCATCAAAGACGTAAAATATCTGTGTCCATTGATTGTATTTGATGAAGTCAATAGCAGCCGGGGCAAATGAAGGGCACATTCTTACAATAAAGTTTTCTCTGTCCAGTTTTGACTCTCTGGTCATGGTTGGTACGAAAAAGGGGATCCGCAACGCTTGACTGCATGATGCGATTGTATCAAATGTTTCACTTTGAGATATTCCAATTAAAGCAACTGGCTGATGTTCGATAAGTGAGCAGACTGAAATAAAATGCGACAATCGTTTTAAATTGTAAAAAAAGTATTGTCTTAACAAGTACAAGTCTACTAAAGGTTGAATAGAAAATATTGATAAACTCTTATAGAATGTACAGAGATGTCAAATGAATCAAGAACGAATAGATATATAACACCACTAAAAATCTCACACCGTCATTTAACAATATATAACAAATATCCCAATGGTCTCTAATTCGCAATTTAAACTATTGTAACAACAATAATATTTCACAATTGTCAGCGCTCGGCGTTGTATTTGTATCTGTAAAATATTAATATTTATGCAACCAACCTCTTTTAATCATGGTCAAACAAAACACTGATTGCATGTTTAGCATTTATTCAAATATTAATTCGTTAAATTTTAGAAGTTTTGGTTGACTGGGTACATAGATTCATCAATTAAGTCAAGATTTCGAAAGTTTACAAATACATTTGTGTATTGTGAAAAATTAAAAACATGCTATAAGTTTGTCTGGTATAACTATTCCCAGGTCAGTATCCATTCTTAACCCTTTGCATGCTGGTAAATTTGTCGTCTGCTAAAATGCCGTCTGCTAAATATCTAAAATTAGCATTTTCTTCGATTTTTTTTCAAAGAATACTTTCAGAATAGCAAACAGTTTGGATCCTGATGAGACGCCACGTTCTGTGGCGTCTCATCAGGATCCAAACTGTTTGCAAAGACCTTTAAAATCCGGTTCCAGCGCTCAAAGGGTTAACTTACACGATTTCCGTACACTGAAGCTGTCCGATAAGTTGCATGGTACTTTTATGGGATTCATTTTTACGTATTTTGTGTTGTTGGAAGCCCTCATTGCAATCTCCACAGATTTGTTAATCAGAGCCGATTGCTCGTCAATTTGCCCAACTATGACACCTGTAAATACAGTAAGTGAATATGAGCCGCGCTCCGTGAACTGGGGGTTAAATGCATGTGCGGAAAGTGTCGTTCCATATTAGCCTGTGCAGTCCGCACAGGCTAATCTGGGACGACACTTTACGCACATTCATTAAACTCCCTTTTCACAGAGCGATGCTCATATGAATTTATGGTTGTTCATAATAACAATATTATACAATATTTCATCGTTGCCTTTTGTCAAGCAAAGAAATTGTTAAATTATCTTTCTAACATTTTCTCAAATTTTTGCTACGAGCGCTTAAGTATGTGTTTGTATTGAAACAAATATGTTGCGTTGAGAATGTGTTTCACAAATATTTTATTCTTAAATATTCATTTGGGAATTCCGTTCCGACGGATAATTAAAATATATGATATTTGACGATGGGATTTTAAAACTTCGTGCAGAATCGGATAAAATATTGGATATTCACTCGACCTACCGATATTGACAGTTCCGTTGTTACTGCATTTCACTTCAATATCAACGAGGAGGCTCAAAAGCCACATAACACTCGCATACCGCGGTGGCATCGTCGCATGAGCGATAAAGGCTTGTATGAAAATACGGCTGTGAAAACTCCCAGGAGACTCTTCAGCTGAACGATGGCTTCTGATTGTGAGAATCTGAAACAAAAGAAAGCGTTCAATAATATTTAATGACCGTCGGTGTAGATGTAGATGAAGATGTCGATGTAGAAACATCTGGTCATGACAAACCTTGTCACAGTGTTTCATCACGGAAAACTACTTGAAATCCTTCCATGCAATAAAAAAGATATTTGTAACATGTTGATATTTATATAGGACCATATTCGAGTCTGATTTGTGAGTGTGACCCAAGACACGCTTGTTGTGAACGACTTTCAAAGTTTTTAAACATAATCCACAGTTGACAAACAACAACAACAAGAGACTCGCTACACCCATTGGGTTTGATTGTCCATGTCGGTTATATTGGTCATACACAACTTTGAACTCAATAATATAACATATGGTTTTTTGTTTCACTTGATTTTAAATTAATAATTTGACGTTACCATTACTAAGAAAATGACGCACTGAAGCCGTATTATTTTTCACTTGTTATGAACATTCTTGCAAAGTCTAAACCTAATAGAAAATACAAATAAAAGACAATCTTAAATGTAACAAAGACAAGTAATTTGATAGTTTATCTAGTGTCATTTTTTGTTACCATCATATTTAACCAGAACCAGCAGGACAACATTCCGGTCGAGTAAACATATATAAACATAAACAGTTAAATAAATATTTTTTTCCATTCGCTAGTCATGTTGAAGCAAGTGACCATTTGACCAAACAGTGCAGGACAACACAACACTACAAATACATATGAGCCGCGCTCTGTGAAAAGGGGGTTTAATGCATGTGCATAAAGTGTCGTCCCAGATTAGCCTGTGCAGTCACTTAACGCACATGCATTAAACCCCATTTTCACACAGCAAGGCTCATATTATTAAAGCAGGGATCGCCGACATGGAATGTCATCCACAAAGTTTTTACTTGTTTAAAAGGTATCCATAACCTCACCCATAGACCAGCATCAATCGTTCAAAACACACGTGTAAGCAACAAAGCATTGCATTTCAAATTAAAAAGAAATAAAAAAAGAAAATCATTCAACTAAACTAAAATGTACTTACTCAATGTTTTCCTACTCGCCAGAGCAACAGACTGCATCTTTCTGAGTCATGACGAAATAAAGTACCTTAAATACAAGTAATGTAATGACCTGGTCGGATGATGAATATGAGCCTCGCTCTGTGAACAGGGGGTTAAATGCATGTGCGTAAAGTGTCGTACCAGATTAGCCTGTGTAGTCCGCACAGGCTTATCAGGGACGACACTTTCCGCATAGACTGAATTTTCGCTAAGAAGAGACTTTATTCAAACGAAAAATACCATACAAGCGTAACGTGTCATCACTGATTAGCCTGTGTGGACTGCACCGGCTAATCTGGGACGACACTATACGCACATGCATTAAACCCCCTTTTCACAGAGCGAGGCTCATGTGGATCATATGGGAGATAAATGAGACCTTGTATTTTAAACATGTTGACCGCATTTCAAGATTCATGGAAACCTCGTTGTGGAAAACATTCAAACGAGGACAAAAATATAAATACATATATTGTGGTATTTACAAAAGACGATCAGTTACGGACGCCGAAGTTTCAATGATTATATAAAACACGTTTCTAAGTTTTTGTTGACGTCGAACGACGACGAATAAAAACCATTGTCGATACAATCTCACCTTTCTCGGGCGAACATACATTACACTTGGCAAATAATATATATTTCAACATTACTCTTAACTGATGCACTTAATAGTTAAATGACAATAAGGACAGGCTTCCGTGCGATTGTACTCGGACTGTCACTACAAGTTACCTTAATTGTCACAATTTGTCAAACATGATCCTCGATTTCGCACGAGTAAAAAGCTTGCTCATATATTATTTACAAGAGATAATTCGTTTAGATTCCGATATAAGGATGTTAATATTGATTCAGACTGGTAAATTGCGTGCGTTGAAATTCGTTCGGCCTTATTCTTTGTTAGGAGTCAAAAATGTATGTGCGTTGAATCAGAAATAATGAGGCAAAAGTGGTTTGTTTCCAACACTTTTAAGGCGGCACCAGAAAGGCTCCATTCTATTCGACAGCTTGATAATTATAAACATTGAACCAAGATTAAACGCTTGTATTTAATTATTTATTTGTTAAATAACATTCATATATTTAGTATGATCGACATATATGCCCCTTTTTGGCGATTTACGTAGTTAGAGTTTTGGTCATCGGAAATACACAACAATTGAATAAAATAATCCCTCCGGATCCCGTCTTATACATAATTAATTATAACTAGATCCCACATAATACAGTAAGGGTTGTATCTATGTTTACAAATTATTGGTTGCACATTTCTTTTAGCAAAGACAAAAATGCTGATATGTACACAATAAGGAAAATACGTAATCGTTATGGTGTGCTTAAATGTGTTGAAAAGTAAGTTTTTGAAGAATGTTTACCCGCAACACAATCTCAAGCATTGCACAAGCTAGAATGTGTCGTGTTTTGAGAAAACTGGGCAAAATGCATGTGCGTAAATTGTCATCCCAGATTAGCCTGTGCAGTCCGCACAGGCTAATCAGGGACTCCAATTTCCGCTTTTATGGAATTTTTCGTTTAAATGATGTCTCTTCTTAGCGAAAATCAAGTTGAGGCGGAAAGTGTCGTCCCGGATTAGACTGTGCGGACTGCACAGGCTAATCTGGGATGACACTTTACGCACAAGGATTGTGCCCAGTTTTCTCAAAACACGACACAAATAACAAGACCAGTAGAATTGTTGGGCGCGATATCATTGATGAGATCCGACTTTTAATAATCAATTACGCTTGAGCAAGAATATGCATTCAATCAATCTCCGCAGAATTGCGCTCTGTCGATGCATGTTGGTATTGCAAATAGAGGATACGAGGCTGTATTGATTGGTAAAGGATCGTAATCAGTCATCATTTAATAGAAACAATGTGTCGCGTTCTGAGAAAACTGGACAAAATGCTTGTGCGTAAATTGTCATCCCAGATTAGCCTGTGCAGTCCGCAAAGGCTAATCAGGGACGAAAATTTCCGCTTTTATGGAATTTTTCGTTCAAATGATGTCCCTTCTTAGCATAAATCCAATTTATGCGGAAAGTGTCGTCCCGGATTAGCCTTTGCGGACTGCACAGGCTAATCTCGGACGACACTTTACGCACATGCATTATGCCCGGTTTTCTCAGAACACGACTCATTTAATAGAAACAATTTGCGCTCACGGACCCCTAAAATCAACGCCGTATAGTATAGTTTCTGAACGGAAAATTATTTTTACATAACAAAGTTAAAGAATGGCCGAAATTGAAATTGATCATGTACGGCCCAATATAGCAACGACGAAACTCCAGAAACCATATGACCGCGATGCGCAGGCTGGTCTATAGCTAAGCTTTAGACACATTTTCGCATGACGCGGGTCATATCAGGACAGACATTCTTGTTCATATCCGCTTCTTTTATGACAGAATACTAACTATAAACAAACAAAACAAGTATACAATGAAATATGACTCATCTATAAAATATGTAAAGCTATCTGGATAGCGATCTATCTATAGAAAATTGTCAGACAAGCTGGGTATAAGAAAGATCTGATTGTGTTTCATCCACATAACAAAATTAGCTCAGCTGCTTTCAGACTCTAAAGACTAAAATATGACAACATTGGCGATATTTACGGGGAAACGTTCTACTGCATCCACGCAGCACAAATAAAGACTAATATGGTTGAAAAAAAAGAGCGTGAGAGAGGGCGAAGCCGCTCAAATTTAGTTACGGTAATATCAATTGTCAAGTTTATTTTAATATCGCTTTATAGGCTCCTAATAGTTGACTACTTATCCTTGAAAAATGAAACTAACATTAACATATTCTTAAAAACAAAACAGAACCATCCACAAATGAAAAAAAAAACAGCTATGCTATCCTTTATAATCAAGATTCATTATGGCAAATGCCCTCATCTTGATATGTGCGCATACAAATCCATCGATGTCAGTCTTTTTCTGTAAATGACAAACGAAAGCCGGTATACAGATTACTATTTGTACCTCGTGACCAAGCAACAAACAAGAGCATTACAGATGCCCGGTCTATTGCGATCGTTTTCCTTGCAATCGACAGCGGCACTGCTTTGTATTGACCATTCCCAGCTTTTATCACTTTTACGTTTTGTATGTATTGTTCTGCATTGTACACTTTTCCTTCAATAAAAGACTAGCGGAAGTTAACCCTTTGAGCGCTGGAACCGGATTTAAAAGGCCTTTGCAAACAGTTTGGATCCAGATGAGACGCCACAGAACGTGGCGTCTCATCAGGATCCAAACGGTTTGCTATTCTGATAGTGGTCTTTGAAAAAAGTGAAGAAAATGATGATCTAAGAACTTCAGCAGACGACATTTTAGCAGATGACAAATTTCCCAGGATGCAAAGGGTTAACAAGAAGTTCTGTCCCGATGAAGTTTATGGAGTTGTATCAGTCGTATACTGAACCAGTTTGTACCATACAAATGCCACTGAACACAATCTGAGTCTCTATCTTTTGAGAAATGTGTTCATATCTCTCGTTTCATAATATAATGTTGGAACTTTTTTACAATCCACAAAGTATGAATTATTCCCTCTTGGCGATGCTGACAAGTTTGGTGTTTTGTCAAAGCTACAAGTACTTTGAAGGAAAAAAAGCTGTGCAAGCCTTTTCTGGCTCACTTTATTAACATGTTTTATCTACGGAAATATATTCGCAGGCGTAGACGTGCAAACCGGCTAAAAAGCGAAATGGCAACGATTTGGCATGCCCGATAAATAGATACCGGTAACACTTTTAAGTTTTAAGATGACTTCATGTCTTTAATGAATAGTCATGTTTGTGTACATCTTCTGATAAATAAGTCTTTATTTTCAATACAATGCTATTACTTTACAGATTCGACATCTTTAATGTCACCGACCTTTGCAATCCAAAACACATGGGCTAAAACGAGTTCAGAATTATGGCAGATTTCTTTGTATTTTGGCAGAATGATGGTCAACAACCATTTTAACTGTTCTCTAAAACCGAGAAATGCCCAAGTACATCCATTGGGCTCACTGCGTTCCGCAGACAGCGGTTTAATATAAATTGTCCTCCCATCTCGAGACCTTACCCCCTCCCCCAGTTTGACCCCCATCCCATGACCCCAGGTCCCTTGGTTGGTTTGAGTTGATATATGTTTGGACCAATCTTCAATGAGGATATTGACAAGAAAATACCATTAGAACAAAATATCCCCAAATCGTGTGTCCTTGTCAATATCATCATAGAACATTGGTCCAAACATATATCATCTTAAACAAACCATCAAAGTGACCTGGGGTCATGCAATGGTGTCGAACGGGAGGGGGGGGGGGACTAAAGAATCTCGAGATGGGGGATGTGTATGATACCGCTGCCTATACTGTGGTCAATACAAATATGGCGCGGGAGGGGGAGGGGGGACTAAAGGATCTCGAGATGGGGGATGTGTATGATACCGCTGCCTATACTGTGGTCAATACAAATATGGCGCGGGAGGGGGGGGGGACTAAAGGATCTCGAGATGGGGATGTGTATGATACCGCTGCCTATACTGTGTTCAATACAAATATGGCGCTATACAATCATAAGCATACTGAAAAAGCTTTCAGAAATTTTAAGACGATGTTTGTTTTAAAGATTGACTAGTTAACTAAGAAATCAATTATTTGCAACGATTTTTCATAGAAACGGTCGATCTTCAAATATTTTCGTTCTGTTTTGAACCACTTTCAAATGTGTCCGTCCATGAACAATGGCTGTACACTTATTGGGCATGTTTATACACTTCTCACGGTCGGTTCCACTCAAATGAAAATTACGACCCAATTATTAAATTGATGGCTTAAGATTTAAAACATGCATATTGTGATATGGTACAGGACAACATATCAGCTCTATACAATGTACGTCTTATACTGGCGACACGTTCTGAAAAAAATGCATTTTCTTTCATCAAACTTGTGTTTCATGGACATTGTTTTATCTATATATTTATATATTATTGTGCTAAATACATTTCAGGCAATAGATATGACTAAAAAGTACTTTTATTTACTTTTTTAAAACCCTACCCCAACTTTGCAAGTGCAAAAAAAAATGCTGCGAGGGCTATCTATATGTAAAAAGCCAGAAGTCAATTAATTGATGGTCAAACTTCCTGAAAATTTGCATGTGAGTTTGTCATAATGTGTATGTTGTCTTTACCATAAGCAAAGTTTGATACCATGTTAAGACCATTACGGGTATTTAATAACAATCCCCTTCAATTAAATCTTGTTTTTTTGTCTATTTATACACATCATACGTTTTCTTTAAGGGCATACACTGTATTTCAATACTCAGTTTTACTAAGCAACGATGAAAACGGAATATATAACAACGATTTTCGCATATACTTCCGGTAAAACTCCGCATATAGATCTAGATAATTATCTTGTTCAAACTGGAAACTGTAAATAGATGTGCACACGCTATGGTATGACAATAGTTTTGCCGTTCTGGGTAGATTTTTGCGTGACAAATGATATTATAAATTGCACACAAACATATTGTCACATTCTACCATGTTAACATTGGAAATTAGGTTCTTGTATATTATTATACGTTCATGGTTTTCGAACATGATATTACGGCTATACAATTATGTACACTCGTTGAATTAGAACTGAAACGGATAAGGTAGAAAAAGCGGTTAAATATCACTCGTCAAACTGTTATTGATGCAAACGAAGTTTACATAAATCTTAATGTGACATTTATATCGCCAAACTACGACAGGCACGATTGCAATCGATGCAAACATTACCAAAAACACTACACAGAAACTTACCGATTATCGGGAAATTATCCTCTCTAATACAGAGACTTGTGTCATATGGTATTGCAACCTATGTCCACGAGCGAGTTCCAGTCCTCCTGGAACGCAAAATCCAATATCAGCAGTGCTGTGATAAAAACAGCTCCTAGCTGGAAAACGCAACTGCTCGTTTGTCTCAAAAATACATTTTGCCGATGGGCAATGACAATGACTGAATTGCAGTCCACACCAAAATTAGTTTCTTAATAATCAGACGTTACGATTTTGTTTTCTAAATTTCTCAAAGCAGCTGGCGAATGATATATTGCTTATTTGTGCAACGATGTGAATCGCGCTCTGAGAAAACGGGGTTAAATGCATGTGAGGGCTAATCAGGGTCGACACTGCCTAAACTGGATTTTCGTTTAGAAGTCTTTCTTTAAACGAAAAAAGCAATAAAAGCGGAAAGTGTCGTCCCTGATTAGCCTGTGCGACTGCACAGGCTAATCTGGGACGGTACTTTATGCACATGCATTAAACCCCCTTTTCACATAGCGAGGTTCATATGTATGTTATGTACATACACTACTAAGATTGTTTCTCTGAAATGTGCGACACTGTATGCAACAAAATAACATCCGATTTCAAGAAAAATGTTATACTTGCATTTTTGTTCATGATGTTGGACATCAGTAATTCAACGGTACACAACTTTACGCTGGCAAAATGTTTGTCGACTGCAGATATTTTAAATTTTACCTCATACATTGATCAAAATAACAATAATAATCTAGAGAACATAGCATAAGTCAGAATAGACGTTTGCGATCTTTGACGTTTGACCTCAGCGATCTACTTTTACGTGGGTGGATATTTAAAACGTATGGTGGAATGATTCTTCCAACCATATATCCACATAGCTAGGTCGAACATTTGCAGAAATGGTTTCACTTTTCAGTTAACATCTGGCAAGTAGAAACCTTTCATGTCATCCACTTCTTTATCTTAACAAGAAAGAAATCCAGTCTTGCCAACCATTGCCAAATATGCATTCACTTACGGTAAATAGTTATAATGGTTTGTTTTCAGATGACCAGTAAAACTATCTGAATAATAACAAGATTTGTTTCCTAATAATTATCTTAAAAGGTACTAACCTTTCGAACCATTCCTTTTACCTCATAATAGCGGACTATCCCAAACAGTATGATATCCATTAACCGTTAGTGGACATGTAGTTGGCATTAGTGGGAAGAACAGGATGTTTTCCTATCCAGATAACTAAATGGATAATACGAAAGGTCTCAAATTGCAAGATAATAACTGAATATGTGAAAACGTTTCAGACAAATTTTGGACATAGCTAAGCGGATATATGCTTAGAAGAAATATACCACCACATGCACTAAGGAGGGACGTTTGCGAACAGAATTATTACGCTCAAGTGACGTGTTACTCAATCTGTGTAACGTTCTTTAACCCATTTATGCCTAGCGTCTAGAAAAAAGGCCTTGGCAAACAGCGTAGACCCAGATGATGCGGCGTCTCATCTGGGTCTGCGCAGTTTGCTTAAAGGAATTTCTGTAAGAAATATTCTAAATATAGAAATAAATATACTAGACATCCCTAATTTTGAAATAAATTGATCCAATTTAGGATGGGAGAGTCCACTAGGCATAAATGGGTTAACCCAAAGACCAAACCGTAATATTCTCAGTGTACACAAGAAAGTGTTTGCTATGTGTAATCGCATATATTGAAGAACCGCCATGCGACGTTACAATGGTACACACAATTGTAACAAAAGTCTGTAAATCCACAACTCGAACAGCACTATTTTACGTGTCAAGCAATTTACACACCCTATGGTACTTTACTCTGTCACACATTGGACTGAGATTGGCAGCTACTGTTTTGCTCTCATGTTTGCGCTTACTTCTGAGATCATCGCGCTGATTCGGTATTGCGTCAGGTGCCGTCACGTTCATAACGTCATTGTGCAGCGATGATGTGCCGCATTACTGCACATTATTATCTTGGTGTAAATGATTTCACACAAGTCGTTACAACTGGGCAAGTAGTTTAATCTAACATCGGAATACATCAAAGATAAATGTACACATGTTGCGTTGTTTTCTTCTATGAAATGAATCCGCATTATATATTGTTCTGTCCTCGTTTTGAAAAAAAAAAGATACACACGTTTGATTTTTCATTTAATATAGGACCATAAGTCTGTAGAAACTTGAACCACGTGAACCTTGATATGAATCACCACACTATGTTGGAATGTTTCCATTTCAATGAAGTTTCTAAGAATTCTAAAGTTTATTTTTGAGATCAGAATTTGATCGACATGTTATTTGACAGATATTTGTTTATTAAGTTTGGATATAAGCAATACTGGATTTTATTATTCTGTCATCAATGGCACTTGGTTCACAATTGCACAACCTGAAATATGTTCTTCAAATCCTGAGACATGGAAAAAAGCAAAGTGAGCGATTTTCGTTTACTGGTAAATTGGTGATGAAGAATAGCTCACACAAAATTACAGGATAACAATATCTCACACTGGAGACCTCGTGTCCTCATGATAAGGTGGGGTGATAGAACAGCAAATGCAATATAAGGATATCACCATATCACTATCCTTACGTTGGCATGTATATTTCTTAAAAAGAAATTTAATACAAAAGATGAATGAGCATTTATATATAATGATGCATTTGTGGCGTGTTCTGAGAAAACAGGGCAAAATGCTTGTGCGTAAATTGTCATCCCAGATTAGCCTGTGCAGTCCGCACAGGCTAATCAGGGATGACAATTTCCGCTTTCATGGAATTTTTCGTTTAAAGGATGTCTCTTCTTAGCGAAAATCCAGTTTAGGCGGAAAGTGTCGTCCCTGATTAGCCTGTGTGGACTACACAGGCTAATCTGGGATGACACTTAACGCACAAGCATTTTGCCCATTTTTCTCAGAACATGCCACATTTGATAATGAACTCTTAGGAATGGTTTGATTTCATCGTTATAGTTCCTGCTGTGGTCACTTGGGGGACTTGTTCACATTGCTGTGGTCACTTGGGGGTTCACATTGGAACGTGACTGAACAAGTAGGAGACAGACTCTCCGTTGTGGGTTCGGCGAATGGCTTCTGCAAGGATCATAGAAATGTCCAGGCACTGAAAAGATAAACATATGCAATTTTAAATTGATTTTGTGATGTTTGTCTAATAAATTTGACTTCTAGTTAATCTTTTTTACCCCTTATGATACAGATTTTATATTTTACCTAAGTTTGAAAATTAAGCAAAGAAGACTTCTGTTTTGTTGACTGATTGAAATTAAGTATGGTACACAAATTGTTTTTCATCATGTCATACCAAGAAAACTCATCACCTCATGGCCAGATATTTCCTTGCACAATTTGCAAACTCTTTAGAGAAATTTATTATCATAAGAACAAATGTTCTAAGCAAGATTACTAATGATTGGGTTAAAACTGCCCTGCGCCCTGCTTGACACAGTTTCAAACTCAGCTGTTAGGACTTGGCCACTTGAGTAAGTTTTCAGTTGACACAGAATTATGCACTTCTGTTCAATCATCGTTATAGGAAATGGGTTGAGAATATTATAGTATTATAACCAGTGATGTCACGATGATGGAATTAAATCAATTAATCGGATGAGAAAGGCAGCGATAATCGATTCTCTTTCCAGCAAATAGATGTCACTGATTTATAATCATATTAAACAGAAACCAATTTAACACTAAATGTCACAGTGACCTTGACCTTTGAACTAATGACCCAATTTCAATAGGGGTCATCAACTGTCCAAGGTCAATGCACATAGAAATTATCAAGCCAATCGGTGAATCAATTGACGAGTTATTGATCCGAAACGATTTCACACTCAGTGTGACCTAGTGACCCCAAGTTCAATAGGGGCCATCTACTGGCACATGGGAAGTATCAAGTCTATGGGTCAATCTGTTCACAAGTTATTGATCGGAAACGAAATGGTCTACCAACAGACCGACATCCAGCAAAACCATATACCCCCTCTTCTTTGAAGGGGGGCATAGAAATATGACAAGTGTTTATACGCTTTTTCTTCAATTTGACAAAGTGTCCCAGTTTTTTTTGCCCCATGTGACCCAGTTTCATTCTTGGCCAAGAAATCATTGAGACAAATGTTCTGACCAAGTTGCATGACGATTGGGCTACAAATGTGGCCTCTAGAGTGTTTGCAAGTTAAATGTTGAAGATGGACGATGCATGATGGATTTCAAAAATCCATCCATGCTGACCAAATTTATGCTATGGACAAAGTGTCAAGTGAAAATTTTCTTAAATTGATCTATGACTTTGACTTTGGACAGGGCAGTTATTTGAAAATTAATTGATGCTTGACAAAGTTATGCTCCTGACAAAGTCATTTAAGTGTCAAGAACAAATCTCCTTAATTTGACTTGATATGTGACCTTGACCTCGAACCAAAAGGACCTGGTTTTTCAGCGCAACATTCGGCCTAACCATGCTGATGACAAGATATATGAAAATCCATCCATGCTGTTCAAAATGCTAAAATTTGGTCTAGAATTGTGACCTTGACATTGGACCTTGGACTTGGTTCTTGCGCAAAACACTTTGTCTCATCATGCTTATCACTTGTTGCAAGTAACATGAAAATCCATCCATGCTGGACAAAGGTTTTGCTAGGGACAAAGTTTCAAGTACAATTTCCTAATTGGACCCCTGACTTTGAATTGTAAACTTGAACCTAGAGAGCTGGTAAGTTCGCACAACACAACATTGCAACATGCTGATCACTTAATGTTAAATTATTTTAAAATTGATGCAAGAAACAGTTATGCTCCAGACAAATATTTCCCGCCATCTGCCGGCTGGGGAGTACCAGGCATACAGGCCTATAAAAAGCAAAAAAGAATAAGTGGTTTACCACTGAAATAATGCTGATGTAAAATAGCATGAGACAATGCACACCCACGCATGGAACTGAATAGTTTCATTAAATATCTGCCTATAAATTGCTTGGAAAAGAAAAGAATGACCATACACAACCATATAAACACTCTCTGGTATTTTTTGAGTGCATAATAAGTATTTCATAAAAAATAAATGTGTTGTTTTTTTGTTATTGTCTTTAGTGCTCTAACCTTCATATCAGTGAAATTAATGAACAATTTTATCTAGAGACTCTTGGAAATTTATATTAACAACAGTCTTACGTTGATTTTTGGAGCTGCTTTCATCCTATCCTCCTGCGGTATCGTGTTGGTAACCACAACGGCCTCGAACATGGAGGCGTTGATTCTGGATATGGCCGCGCCTGACAGGATGCCGTGAGTGCAGATGGCGTACACCTTCACAGCGCCAGCCTCTAGCAACCTTCGCATTATAGATCAAGAAAAGCTTTACAGACTTAAGAAACTACTACATGTACCAGTATTTGTAATTGTTTATAGGTCATTAAACAACCATTTGGAGTTCTGATTAGCCAGAAATGCATCACAGGGCCTCATTGGTCAGAGTTGTTTAAAAGACACACATCACAATGACAAAAGGCAGTGTATTGACTGATAAATAACAATAATTCAAACATTTATTTTAATATAACATGATTTGATAAATATTTTTGCAATTTCAAATTAGATTTTTTTTTTTTTATTTACTGTTGCTCAGACTTATTCCTGAATAGTTTTTTAATAGAAGCTAAACTTATACAATGCTTATATTGTTATTAATCCATATGTATGAAGTTCAGGAAACTATTGTGTGCAAGAAGCTTAATAAATACATGTTCAGTATTATTAAAGGTTATAACCTTCAATACAGAAATTTTAGCTAAACGCATGTGCTATATTTATTACTAAATTCATAGGATACGTTATCATGGATGTGGTGTCAAAGTATACTTGAAAAATAATACACATTTTTAGTACTCCTTACCCAGTCATCACCATCACACATTTCCTGTTTTAAGCCAGACTAAATCAGAACTCACTTTTCTGCAGCGTGGCACACCGTGCCGCAGGTATCAACTATGTCGTCAATCAGTATAGCAATCTTGTCCTTCACATCACCGACCAGAACCATGGACGAGACTTCATTAGCCTTCTTCCTTTCTTTGTGAATGAGCGCAAAGTCTGCATTCAGTCGGTCAGCAATTGATGTAACCCTGCAGAATTGTTTTAAACAACGAGGTCAGAGAAACTAATTGACCGGTTTGAGCGCTCATGGTAATACACAAATGTAACATGTTCAAACGGGTGAAAATACAAGTTTGCATGTGGATTCAATGAAAAGCATAGTACTGTTGTTGTATAAAACAAGATAAAAATTGCTCACTATTTTTTAAATGTCAGACCTATTCAGAAAAAAGGTGAAATAACATTTCTGTGGAATTATTTAAGGATCCAACTTCTATAAACCCCACTATTGATTTCTAAACCCCTTTTATTATCAAACATGACAATTTCTGTGGTTGCATTCAAGTTTTGTGTACACAAATACGGTAACTTAACCTACCGGTAATGGGACTTACCGTTTTGCACCACCTGCATCTGGTGAAACAAAACAACAGTTGCGCCATTCTGGAATATTATCTTTGATCCACTTCAGGACAGCTGGTTCTGCATACAAGTTGTCAACGGGAATATCGAAGAATCCCTATCAATATAAATATGAAATATATTCTAAATTGATTTGGACAATTACATGTATACAATATTTGATATAAATAAGCAGTTTCTATCATTTTTACTTTCTTCTAAGCATTACCAGAATGGACAGTGAGTCATCTACAAGGATAACAAAAAAGATTCAGGGTAAGAAAATTATATTTTAATGCACTTTAGGACACGTGTCTGTGATTTAAAACAAGAGCTGTCACCATAGGATGACTTATGCCCCCAATAAACGCTTGGTAGAAGTTATGAGCTTTTTTCAAATCCTAAACGCACATTTCGAACCTAAACGCGGACACTAGTTCAAGGTCAAGGTCACAGGAGTCAAAATTTGTGTGCGTATGGAAAGGCCTTGTCCATATACACATGCATGCCAAATATAAAATTGCTATCTGAAGCGACATAGAAGTTATGAGCATTTTTCGAAATCTAAACACAAAGTGTGACGGACAGACGAACGGACAGTCCGATCACTATATGCCCTCCTTCGGGGGCATAAAAATGTCTTAGAATATCAAAATAAATCAGAAAGCCACATAAACTAGAGAGCGGACAACATGCTTAATCCTTGAAATGCACTAAGTGACCCCGTGACCTAGTTTTTGACCCGGCATGACCCATATTCGAACTTGACCTAGATATTGTCTTGATACAACTTCTTACCAAGTTTAGTAAAGATCAGATGAAAACTACTTCAATTAGAGAGCGGACACCATGCTAAATCCTTGAAATGCACTAAGTGACCCAGTGACCTAGTTTTTGACCCGGCATGACCCATATTCGAACTTGACCTAGATATTGTCTTGATACAACTTCTGACCAAGTTTAGTAAAGATCAGATGAAAACTACTTCAATTAGAGAGCGGACACCATGCTTAATCCTTGAAATGCACTAAGTGACCCAGTGACCTAGTTTTTGACCCGGCATGACCCATATTCGAACTTGGCCTAGATATTGTCTAGATACAACTTCTGACAAAGTTTGGTAAAGATCGGATGAAAACTATTTGAATTAGAGAGCGGACACGAAAAGTGTGTTAGACCGACAGCCTGACGGCCAGTGCGAAAATTAGATACCCCCTTTTCTTCGAAAGGGGGCATAAAAAGTCATAATTCTATTTTTAGTAGACTGATCTAATGTAAAAGGCAAGTTTGCTTAATAAACGTTTTGTAGTAATTATTCGTTGTTTGATTTAATACGAAAATAATTTCTGTTGTGAAAAGTATTAATATTAAACAGGATATTTAAACCAGTTGTATCTTTATTTACACATGAAAGGTTAACTGCTATAAAAATGAGTTGTGATCTGAGAAAACAGGGTTGAAAGCATTTGTGCGTAAAGTGTCGTCCCAGATTATCAGGGACGACACTTTCCGCATTTTTGATATTTTTCATAGAAAGAAAGTCTCATCTAAGCAAAAATCTAGTTAAGGCGGAAAGTGTCATCCCTGTTTGGACTGTGCAGACTGCACAGGCTAATCTGGGACGACACTTTAATGCACATGCATTAAACCCCCTTTTCACAGAGCAAGGCTTAAATGTATTTATCCTGTCTGACTACCAGCCAGAATATTCAGCTCACTCTTGAACAAAATAAGACTTGTAAGGTTGAGCTGACAAGTGGAATGTTTGTGCCCTGTAAGATGATTCCAGAAGTCCCTCATACATCCCTGTCAAGCTGGGGCTGAACACATACCTGTATTTGTGAGGCATGAAGATCCATTGTGATGATGTGATCTGCACCAGCGGTGGATAACATATTGGCAACTAGCTTCGCAGATATTGGTGCACGACTCTGAAATCAATGTCATTTTTTATTAAATTATGGTGTCATATGCAATACATACACATGCACAATCACCTAGGGATTGGGTCAACTTTAATTCTTGTATTTGATTTTTTTAAAGTCATAATTAATGTTGTGACCATGGCAGTCAAGCATATTACTACACGGAATAAATTAACCACCATTTTTAACTTTCAGTTTCTAATTTGATCATATACAATACAACAGTCAGACAAGAAAGCAAGCATTTTTTTGTCATTTTTATACTTGAGAAACGTGGTTTGACATTTCAGTTTGATAGGTCTAGATTGTAGAATGTTAAGTATGTTTTAAAGTGAAATGGTTTACACATTTCATGCTTTTATTCTTCTTTCATCCTTGGCATTTAAGTCCCAGTATGTACCAACATGGTTCTAGTCTCAGGAAACAGACCTTAGAGCACTTCAAATGAGCCTTAGCCTGTCGATTCAATTGAGCTAAAATAAATAGGTTTAAACTGAACATGCTCAAATTCTTCTATTACTTGAGACCAAGACACTTTTACAAACCCGCCTCTATGAAACCGAGTATCTGAGCAAGCCCGGTCCAAAATTTAATAGTGAGGACTAATTTCTATCACTGTAGTATGCAACTTTAGTACTTACACATACCTTATCTTTTTTATCTTGCCTTGCATATGGAAAGCATGGAATGACAGCCGTGACCCGATAAGCAGACGCAATCTTGCATGCATTGATCATGATGAGCAATTCCATCAACATGTCATTAATCTCACTGGCGCCCGTCTGCACAATGTATACATCTTCACCGCGCACGGATTCACCAATTTCAACACTGAATGAAATTAAAGTTTATTGTCAGACATTTGGAATTTTAGGAAGTATTTAAAGTCATAAAATACATTTGTTATACTTCCTGATGTAGTGCGCGCTGATACGATCCCTGGATTTAAATCAGAGCTATCTACATCAGTGTTCCATCCCTAGTTCACATGTTTTGCTTTTATCCTGTTTTTAACTCTACTAATATTCTCATCTCACGCACAGCAGTATATGTGTATATTTAAGTCTTAAGGGCTTAAGGTGTTAGATTTTTGCACCTTGTTTTATCAATGTTGATAGGATTTTCCTGAGTGGATTGAGTAACTCGGGTAACCTATCCATCTTTTTTCTTTTAAACCCCACACGCATGGCCATAATGTATAAGTTATGAACATAGCCATTATTATAAAAGAACAAAGAAGGTTGCTTTAATTTCCCAAACCATTTTGTGTATAGAATTGTACTCTCTAACCTTAGCCCTACCAGGTCACCCAGCATACAATACACAGTTTGGTTGAGTGCTGAATAGATTAGCTAAGATAACCCTGGTCCATAACTGCTTGAGAAACAATTTCTGCAAATTCCTGGGCTATTTTTTTGGGCTGATTGTGTAGCCGTTATTGGGTAATAAACCCAATGACAAAAAGAATCATTTTATCCAAATCCCAATGCCAAAATTCCTAATTGATGGTTCTACTTTTGCATGTTTAATAATTGATTAAAAGTTATAAGTTGAACAATATTTTCCCATGTTGCAGTAAAGCGACCGCTAATATTTCTTAAAATAGTGAGAAAATGCTCTTAAATTTTAAAAGAATGTGTGGGCTAGAGCTTTAATTTTATAGTGATCTAAAACATACTAGGCAATACAGGCCTTTCATTGACGATTTTGGGAAAAAATGCAATTTTGGGATTGGGATTTTTTTCGCGCAAAGTCAACTGATTTGCGAAAAACTAATCAACTAAAAAACTAAGTTATGTTAAATTACTCTTTATAATAATTTAAATACGAATATCAAATTGTAAACATTATAGTTATATATGTTTTTTTAGATTTAATTGAAATAAATTAAGATGATTATAATCATTAGACAGTTTTTTCTAAAAAATAATTATTGGGAATAGGGAAAAAAATATTCATTTTGGGAATTTTTCGTATATTTTTTCTTTGGGAATGGGTCCGTTTAATGGACCCATAGACACGCCATGAAAAGGCCTGCAATATATGATGTTCAAACAAAGGTAACCTAATAAAAAAAGTAAGACCGAAATGTCTTAAATACTATATTTATTGTAAATATAGGGAAAGATCGCGGTGGTGTAGTGGATGTGGTGTCCGCCTAGCGATCAGGAGTTTGTGGGTTGTTATCTCATTATCTCCTCCATAGAAACCAAGTACTGGTTCTTCCCGGGACACGGACTCGACAGTGTCCACTGCTTGAAATGCTACTCGTGGCGACTAGCAGTATATATAGATAGAGCGAAATACAGTAGCATGTGCACCCATGGTATCGGCCCTCTTAATGAATATATCTTAATATTTTAAGTGAAAATATTTAAAAACACCTGTTTTATGTGTCAATCTAAAGTTAAACATGTGTTCCAGGGCATAACAACAAAAACTGCATCAAAATCGGCAATGTTTTGACAAAATACTGGCTAGACTTAGCTTCCTGTAGTGTTTGTGAATAATGTACACAGTGTCTCATCATATCGGCCCTTCTGATTGGTTGCTTAGGTTTGTTACAATGCTCATGTGCTTGTTCTATAAATAGTTTCCTAATGCAAAAACGAACTCTTGCTCATATTGTTCTTTAAAAATTGTTACATTTTCAGGCCTTTTTCTGTCTATTTGGGGAAAAAATACCTAGCAAAATGGGGATTTTTCGAGTCGCGAAATCTTTCAAATTGGGAAGAATTTTCATCGACAAAAGCATTATTTGGGCAGGGGGTTTTCCAGCCATTATGGATAAAAATCATATAAATTATGGTTATATANTGTACATCACATTCACGCTTGTGTAGTGCGACAAACAACAACCCCACTTGCCTAACATGAAAGACATGATGCCAGCTGTCAATCACATTCTTGGTAATCATATCAGCCAATCAGCGCTCAGGCAGCCGAATACACGCGTCCCCACATGAAGGTGTATACAATAACTGTAAATGTCACAGATTAATACTGACCTATCTCAACGACCGTAGCGCTGTAGATACTGCGTAAACGACTTGCTTTTAATGCAGAGAAAAAGTCTCCACAATCTAGAAAATGCAACACCGATTTTTAAATGCGCTACAAAGTTTTTATTCATCAATCAAATTATAAAGCCCATGCTTTCCTCGAGGAATATATCAATAAACTGCATTTTAAATAAGCTTTTCAAAGATGTAAAAATCTTAAAACAGTATGATCAGATGACAATTAAATCCCAGAGTGAAGTCGGAGACAACAAACGCTTTTTAACGGATCATATTTTGAAATAGATTTGGAACATATTTTTATCGAGAAAACATGTCACTTCCTATTTATTTCTATGATAAATCAGGGTTGTCATTTTGATTTTAAACAAGGGATTATTTTGGAAAAGTAACCGATTAGGCCAGGGGTCAAGGTGGCCGCCCAAGCCCCCATGTGGATCCAGGGCAACGCCTGGGTAGGAGGCCTCGCCCCCCCTGACCGAAAATGAATTCTAGACATTTTGAGGGACAAAATACTGCTATTCTCAGAGCATACAAAGTTAAAATGAGGTCTTAAAAGAAGAGAAAGATTTTCACATTTTTAGTATACTGTACAGTATAGTCCACGCGTTTCCCCCAATTTCCCTCGCTACTCCGCACGCTTATGGAGGGAGATTAAGAACGTCCCGCGATGCGCGGAGTTTGCATGATTGGGGTCTCTGAGGTTAACGATCGGCAAATTGATAAGCTGACGCGGCGGCCCTCGGCGTTTGGCAAGGCAGAGGAAACTCCGTGTTTAACGAGATAAAGATCAATTTAACTTTGTTTGACTTCCTAATTTTCAAAAAATTACATTTATTACAAGTACATAATTATATATAAATACNACTGAACATGTAAACAAATGACTGAGGACCCTAATAAAAGTCTCGCAAAAATTCGCAATCTGTGAGAATTGACAGTTTGACGTCATGAAAGGAAAGTCGCTTCCTGTCTGAAAGCATAAAGCCACACTGTTCACGGCGACAAAATTGGCATCCTTTGTCGAGCGTCTAGCAATCAACACGCTTAACCAATCAGGTGTTTATAACTCGTATATACGAAATACGTATCAGCAGGTGCATAGCTCTGCCTTTCGAATCTTTTGCAGGGAACGGAGGTGGAGTTTAAAGGTTAATTGAACACGTGTTTTACGCAAATTGAGTCCCAATTTGCCGCAATTACTCGACATAAGCTTGGAAACGACGAATACATTTATTGTAGAGGTACCTGTGAATTAAAACATATATATATTTTATATACAATTATCTTTATTTTTATTAGCCACAGTATTTAAACAATTTTTAATTACCATGTTTTTATTTTTGGCATGTACAGTAGCACACTGCTACCGCGGTGTTGCGCGGCGGTGAGAAATGTTGACCAATTTCTACCGCGCCACATGATTGGCCGTATGCCAACGCGATAAACCAATCAAAAGCTGTTTTACAAAACGCGGCAAGCTATCGGTGTCGTGGAAGCTAGTCAAAACGGCCCCAGGTCAAAACGTTCTACGGTTATTCCTCGTCAATTATTGTCGGTTTTCAAGATCAAAACTTTCGATCACAATTTTAAAGTTTCGGGAAAACAACCGATTTTCTGGAGATTTTAACCGATGAATTTGATCGGCAATCAGTTAATAATGACAAGGCTGAACTTATTCGATTTACTTTCTTAGATTAGAAGTTGTGGGACGTTATGTTTTTTATTGCAATTATTGGAAGAGGACAGATCCATCTTTAAAATGATACAAAATTTGATGTATAGGAAAGGCAAGAAAAATGCTTTGAATGTTGGCAGTTTTATAATGGGACTCTATGGGAATCGGAATTAGTGTTTTATAACCTTTAAAACCCTATTTACCTGCATTCGCCATTGCTGAACTTTTTGAGCGAAACTTTTGCTGGCTCTATCCCAAGTCGATCGCATATCTTCTGTGTAAGATCAGTGTGAGAACTTCCACTAAACACCTTTATATTTGGCATCCTTTTCTCCGTAATATTTGTCAAACTACTGTCTGTTGGTTTGCAACACGAATTTGATGCGTTCTCGGTCATCAATCCATGCGGTGAAGAGTCAAATTTCCCTCAGTTATCTCCCTTTTAAAGTGCAGTTATCATGGGAGACCACTGTATCGTATTTGGCAGAGAGGACTCGCAAGAGTTAC
>VMBQ01006090.1:49057-60710 GCA_007657795.1 Dreissena rostriformis | reverse complement strand
CCGATCTTGGCTATGGTTAACATGAATTTCTCTTCTTCTGTTGAAATTCTTCCTCTATCGGTCCAGTATAATGACCTCTGAAAAACTCAGCTCAAACATTCTTTACATCATCTTCCTTTACTATTTTCTTATTTGATTACCACGAGAAGCTTCCAAGATAATTAATATCATGCCATTTGGGGCCTCAGTCTGAGACTAACGCTGATCAAGCCCATTTACACCAGAGGTCAGTGTTCTCAAGTATCATGTCCCCAGTTGTGGGATACAGTAGAAGCTTCTCACTGGGGACTGTGGAAGATGCAACACAAAGAATGCTGGCTGATGTTTTGTAGCTGGGGAAATATTGCCGCGGGACTGCTTTAGCGACATTCCCATACCTTCACTGTCTGATCTACGCTTCCAGATATCACATATGGGGATGTCCGATGCATATCTGAAACAAGCATCACAAAACACCTTATATTTGTTTATAACAAATGATCTGTATTTTAAATATTTTCTAAACAAAAAACAAACTTTTCCATGTTTTTCAGAACATCCTACTAGTTTCCAACCTGTTATAGTCAGGGATCATATTTTCCCACAACATCAATCGGTCTGGATTTAAAGTCGGGGGAAAAAGTATTTGAAAATTTACATCCGAAATACATGCCAGAATTTTTCAGGTCGAAATTAAAAAATTGTCGGGAAATTTGACCAAAAAGCAGGACACCTTAAACGATCTATCATTCGACCTTTACTTTAGTCAGGATATTACTCACAAAAATCTAATTTTCTGCCCAATTTTGACGATACATGNCCCACACACGTATAGTCTTGTCATCCGATGCACTGATTATGAACTTACCACCAGAATGGAACACAAGACCACGCACCCAGTTGTCATGACCAACCTTTAATATAACACAACACGTTTGATCTACATACTATTCAGCAAGTTCGATCTGTAGATTAAGGTGGACACAATTCTACACTGATCCAACGATTTTTGGAACCATTGTTTTGAATTGCAGTGTCTCATGTTTATATTTTATGATGCTATACTGACATTACATAACATATTTATTATATGCAAAACATCATAAATAGTTAATGTAAATCTGAAAAAAATTGGCCAATTATTTGCAAGGAAATTAACATGTTAAATGCATGAATAACATAAATGGTAACGGTGCATTTATTCCTCACCAAAGTGAAGAGACATAATCCAGTGCTGATGTCCCACATTTTGATTGTCTTGTCTCTCGACCCAGACACCAGGAATGGACCATTTCGGCTCTTCTTGTTCTGCAAGATGCATAGGATAAACTGTTCAAAACACATACAGGTGTTTTAACATACGCTTCTTCTGGACAATTGGCAAAGGAAAACATTATGCGAAACAAAGAAAAATAGTCATAATAAAACATATTCTACATTGATCTGAATCAGTATTCATTCCTTAGTATTTTTACAAATACAAATGAATAAATCATGTAAGTTATTCTTTCCTTCAATGTGAAACCACAAAAAGTCTTGTAGCACCATGCCAAATATTATTGTACAATACTCAACAGTAAAACCAAATTATATGAATGACAGATAGAGAATATCAGATTCGTGATAAGATGGGGTGTTTTTTCGTTAATGCGGATATCATGATTGAATGAAAGGCATTGCATAGTTTATGATGGGGCGTTTTTTTCCTTAAAGCAGGTTTTATGCTGGGATTCAAGGCCTTGTCTTACATCGACTCCCGCAGCCTCATTGATGGCAGGGTGGCCGGACTCCGGGGCCCAGGCGAGGCACTCCACCACGTGCTCGTGTTCGCGCAGCTCCGCCTTGCACTCCTTGGTGGCCACCACCCACACCCGCAGCGTCTGGTCATTGGAGCAGCTCGCCAGCAGGGAGCCGTCCTGGTTCACCCGCACCATGCGCACCCACTCCCGATGACCTGTGAAGGTTTTCACGCAGTACCTGTGAAAGTGTCATATTGTAGTGGTCAATATTTTTTTACGTAAACAGTTTTAACGTTCATGATTGTTTTCAGTACATATATGTATTTAATTCAGTTTAGTACTTGAGTTTAACAGTTTAAACATGAAAACTTGTTTTAAATAGATATTATTTGCTGCCTTTGGATTGCACTGACTTATCTACACATATAAATTATATGTAACATATTTGCCTTAAAGAAGCATGTATGTCCTTGTTATACTAAGGCAGTGAATTAAGCACAAAATTGACAACCTTAAAACATAACATTAGACAAATTGCATTTGTTTTGAACATGTTTAACAGCATGAAAGTAGGTAATACATAGACACTTTGGTATTTAAATTCTATGAATCAAAAAAATAACACTTGCAAGAAGCAAGTATACTACCAAGTGGATGATAAGGCTCATTTATTATCACAAAATTTAAACTGATATTTGATCGCTTTTAAAACATGAAATAAATACAAACATAAAATTGAAGGTTTGATATAACATACCCTGTTGCCACCTCCCACATCTTAATTGTTTTATCTCGTGATGATGAGACAATAAAATCGCCACTTGGCATAAATGACACACTCGAAACATTGTGATCATGGCCTGTTGACAAAAGTAAAATCTAATTTAAACATAATGCTGCAATAAATTGCAATAAAAGACAAATGTTATGCAATGTTATGCTACTTGTACATCGATTATAACAATTTTGAAAATATGATATATTATAAAGTAATTTATGCTGGCATGTATTTTAAACATACATGAAAATAAAAAAAATAATTTCATACTAGATAATTGTTGTGAAAATTGACCATTCATCAGCTATCAATCAAACAAAAAGATCAACCAATCAGATACCATAAATTGACGCCACATGGCTTGACAAAACAGGTGTGACAGAGTAACAGAATAAGTGTTTTATATAAACAAAACTAAGTGGGCAGAGCGATCCCTTATTTGGCGACTGGTCAAGTATACAGAATCTTCAAGCTTTGCATTACTAGCTACTTTATGTTGGCTTACCATACATGGTTTTAAGACATTCAAATCCTTGAAAATCCCACAACTTAATAGTCATATCTGCAGAACAGGACACTGAAATGGGAAAAAAGAAAATGTTCAGTAATTACATGCTGCTCCCTAAAACTGTCTTATACAATTTAACGAGTTTGGAACATTTAACAAAGGAGCTGAACACAAATATAGTCACAAAGAATGATTTTGTACGATAGATTATGTGCATGGACATGTTCACCTCTTATTGCTTTGTGAAGCAGTAGGGAAAGATCTAAGATCACAAAAGGTTTAGGGTGCTGTTCAAAAGAAGCAGGGCGGAAGGCTGGACCAGTTTTGAGACATTTGCTAATACATTGCTTAATCTAAGAAATTTCTCAGTTTAACACTTTTAATTAAGATTTTTATAGTCTTCTTATGTAACATATTTGCAAAAGTATATTACATTTATAAAGATTTACAGTCTTTATGTATTCCAGAGGGGAAGGAAAAGAAACAGGGCGCTGCGACCTTCTATTTCATTCTAGATATGCAGTGTAAGGAATCAAGATTACAGTCCTCGCTTTTCCTCACTTCATACTAATTTTAATATGCCATGACATTGAAACATAATATGCAAATACCATTATATGTTTTACTAGAATCCACACAGAGCCTACAAATACGGTAGCATCACAGGCTTCCCCAAACTTCTGTTATAGCTAATAATCATTAGGCGCTGATCTGCTTATGAAATTCATAGTATATAAAACCAATGCTCAACACTTCAGTTTCTTTATTTATACATATTATTTGCTGATAAATACAAGTAAACTATACCAAGGTATTTGCCAGCCTGGTCAAATGCGATGTCCTGCACAGAGTCTGTATGGCCTTTCAATGTCCGCTCATAGTCTCCTGTCTCATAGTCCCACACCTGCAGAACAATACACAATACATCAGCTCAGTCCAGGCCACATTGAAACAAATGCACAACTGTCCACCATTCCTTGCAGTCAATTTCTTGAAGCTTTTAAAATGCCTCATATTGATGTTGGTGGGATATTCAATGACTAAGATCAAAATCATACTCATTCAATAAACGCATATTTACCACTGGAAGCCTTGTCAGTATTGAGTATCAGGTCAAGGTCAAAATGAGGTGAGGTGATGTGGGTGTTTTGATAGTATTCATAGATAACATCCATGCAAGTATCAAAGCTTTGTAGCAAATGGGATTGATGTTAGATGAAACACGTCCTTTTGGGTTATTAACCGTTAACCAAGAATTCGTACCTTCTGAAATAGTCTAAGCCCAAAGGTAGGTTAATGTCAAGGTCAAAATGAGGTCCTATGATGTGGTTGTGTCGATAATGTTCAAAGACATCATCCATGCAAGTATCAACACTTTTCAGGCAGCCTGATTGACATAATGAATAAACAACATCATTTTGTGTTAACCCTTTGAGCGCTGGAAACGGAATTTGAAGGCCTTTGCAAACAGTTTGGATCCAGATGAGACGCCACAGAACGTGGCGTCTCATCAGGATCCAAACTGTTTGCTATTCTGATAGTATTCTTTGAAAAAAAAACATAGAAAATGCTAATTTTTTTAATTCAGCAGACGACATTTTAGCAGATGACAAATTTCCCAGCATGCAAAGGGTTAATGTCAAGGTCAAAATGAGGTCCTGTGATGTGGTTGTGTCGATAATGTTCAAAGACATCATCCATGCAAGTATCAACACTTTTCAGGCAGCCTGATTGACATAAAGAAAAAACAACATCATTTTGTGTTAACCAAGAATTTGAACCTTCTGTGCAATGTCAAGGTCAAATTCAAAATGAGGTCAGGTGATGCAGGTGTGTTGATAGTGTTCAAAGACATAATCAATTTAAGCATCAAACATTTGTGGGAAGCAATATGGATGTTAAACCAAATGTGTCATTTTAGATTAACCTCGTACGGACAGAAAAACAAACGAACGAACAAAAAAAACAACAGACAGTCTGACCAAACACTATATGCCTCCCAGCATCTGCAGATGCTGGTGAAATTAAAATATGTTTCACATAGAACTTTTCAAGCAAGTGTCCAATTTGAAATTTCAGTGGCTAATGATATTTTTCTTCTGGTGACGCTAATATGGCTTTGGTTATTCCTGTCAACTCAAAGGGATCACACAATCTTATTGTGACATAGTTCCAGTTTAAAATCTTAAAATATGCTTCATTTTCAAATAATTTCAACTACATGTAGTGACCAATTTATAATTTAATTTATCTATGGCTATGTGAACTCTAAGTGATCACACACCCTTATAGTGGCGTCCTCGCTAGCAGACAACATCACACTGAACTTTGGGTGGAACACAACCCTTGTGACAGGAGCCCTATGGCCACTCAGGGAGTAGCGTTCTGGGGGTCGGGGTATCCATTCCGACGGATCTCTCTTATCTCGGGTCGGGCCACCCTGGTTGAATTCTTTCTCTGCCTCCGAAAGTTTAGCCTCAAGGTCCATGACCTGTAAGGGAAACAGAAATTGTCACACATGTAAAACGATTTTTTCTTGTCATTATGCTTTATAAGTATGTTTGTTGTTGTCAATTTGCCATGTTTTGACATCTCGTCTACTCATTGTGGTCATTTGTGGTAAGTTATTTTAATATTGCATAATGAATGACAAAGTTGCAGTTGCCTGTTTACCTTACCCTAAGATGAGATTTCCAGTTTGCACTCCGGAAAACTCATTCCATACTGGTTATAATTTATTTCAACCAATATGTGATGCATATGCTTAATAATTACGAGAACAAAACTGTGTAAAACTCAGCTCCTCTGCCTTGGTGTAAAATTCAGGCCATACATTTCCCAGCATGCCGTTGGAAAGTCATAAAGAGTGCCCTACCCCCACCAACATAATTTCTCCTTGAATATACATCGGTCTGAAAAATGACTGGCAGCTTAAAAATGGTGGACATCCGCAAATACGCTGAAGATTTTCATCACTGCTTACCCACCCTTATTACAAAAAGGGGCATAATTCTGCTAAATTGCAGGTCAGAAATAAAGAACTTGGTCAGTGACCTCAATAACGTTCCCGAACACCTGTGTGAAGTTTCAATTCAATACACGTACATGTAGTAGAAACAACGATAGTTGCACGCTTACCTTAACCCTTTGAGTGCTGGAACCGGATTTTGAAGGCCTTTGCAAACAGTTTGGATCCAGATGAGACGCCACAGAACGTGGCGTCTCATCAGGATCCAAACTGTTTGCTATTCTGATAGTATTCTTTGCAAAAATATAAAAGAAAATGCTAATTTTAGAAATTTAGCAGACAACATTTTAGCAGACGACAAATTTCCCAGCATGCAAAGGGTTAACTAGAACATTACGCGGACACTGATATTTGTGTGAGTAAAATAGCTTCAACAATTCCGTGAATAGTCAAGCTAAAAATGATGTAATAAATTTGTTTTCTGGTTATCTCAATGTGATTTGAATTAAACAAACTATATTTTGATTCCATGTAGAAAATATTCTTGCTTACCTTTTTCTGCAATCTGATGACAGACGTCCATTTCTTTTCCAAAATGCCAGTATACTTCTTGTCTAATTCAAGAGGCTGAAAAATGTACCATACAATCAATTACACATTCATGTATATTCCAACTTGAACATATAGTTGAATGGTTTTATATCTTGTGCACAAATGACATACTGGTACTTCAATACAACTGGAAATACAAGTTGTGTAATAACTAGCACCTGCATTGACATTAAACCAAATCACACAACATTTTGGGAAATTATTGTAATGAGCATGACTATGATTCTAATAAACAACATAACCACATGATATAAAAGCTGAGGAAAAATATCTTTGAATATGAACAAACAAGTATCATTCTAGTTCTGTTTGTGAAATTGAGACTATTCATATACCATAGAAGCCTCTTTCTGGAATTCTGTAAGGGCACTGATGTAGCCATTGGAACTGAGGTAGTCAGCAATGGCTTTATTTCTGGAAAAAAAAACACACATCATAGAACATTTAATTCAAACAAGCATACAAACATGACCATTTATAAGAGTAAACCTCTTGTAGACGAGCTACATGTACTGAGTGTTTTTAATAATAAGCAAATCAAGGCCAATCATCTAAGTACATTCATATTGGACGTCATATCCAAGGTTCCCGCTGACTATCGCCAATGTCAACAATGGTGAAGACATTGAATGAAAACATGGCAACAAGTTTTCAAAAGACAATGTTTTTTTTCTGGGTATTATTTTTCTTAATGACAAAAGCAGCTCTGTTGTTCAGCCAGTTTATTTATAGTTGTGATAAACATAACTGTCTTCGTCCTACGTCGAAACGTAGTGTTAACGAAGTCTAGAGTTACATTATTGCAACTAGTTTATTTATAGCAGTCAATTGCTGGAACATTTCAAGTCAATGCCAGGATTTTTTAACACCATTTTGGGAAAATTACATTAACTATTGAAATTGGGAATTTTTGTGTAACTTTACTAAAAATTGGAAAAAAAGTCTTTTGATTTATCAAATTTGAATCATTTGTGATAAAACTGAACTAAAACAGAAACTGCCAAATAGGGAATATGACCAAATAACGTTTACAAAATCAGCCAAAACAAAGCATATGACCCTAGGGCATGGTTTGCTTTCAGATCACCTTTAGCCTATTGCTGCAGATGAGTGGCATGCATGTATGGCGTACCATTTGGGTCAAAAGTCAACAAGACCTACTAGGTTAAAAGAAAAATGTACGTCGACGTACAATATGAACATTGACGTACAAAAATTGTACTTCGACGTACAAATATGAAATGTACGTTGACGTACAATATGTACGTTGACGTACAAAAATTGTACTTCGACGTACATATTTGTACTTCAACGTACACATTTTCTGAACAGCCGATCAAAACACTCGTCTCTTGAGCCGCTTTTCCTTCAGACTTATTCATAAAAATGTTAAAATCTCACACAACCATTCAAAAACGGGATAACGGGTACACATACGTCGTGCATTCCGACTTAATGCTGTCAAAGTGATAAGACTAGCGTCACACAAATTTGCATCTGTATCTTGCGTCATTAAATTTTTTACATAAAGAGTGAATAATGGGAGTTGCTTCTTCTCGAAAACCTTCGACGTCCGCCATATTTTTCAGATACCGGAAATGGACTAGACCGGTCCTAGGACTTAATAATATTTATTACTTAAAACGATTTTAGAATAAATGCCGTCAAGTAGATACTTATTTTTAATTCTTTGTTGTTTTTTGTTCAATTTTGATATTTTTATCCGTTTTTGTCCTTAATTAAAAGTGTTTTTTTAAACATTTATTATGAATAAGTCTGAAGGAAAAGCGGCCCAAGAGACGAGTGTTTTGATTGGCTGTTCAGAAAATGTGTACGTCGAAGTACAAATATGTAGGTCGAAGTACAATTTTTGTACGTCGACGTACATTTTTCTTTTAACCTAGTAGGTCTTGTTGACTTTTGACCCAAATGGTACGCCATATGCATGATAGTGTGAATGCTTATCTCTAACGTCACAGCATAAGTTTTCGTCTTGGTTAGGAACAAAGACACTCATTCCAAATCAAACACAGCTGTCAGCACCATCGCTTTTTAATCTTCTTACTAGTTATTATGTAATGATTTGTTTGCAACAGGTGAAGTTTCAATATATAATCACAATATAACAATAGCATTCAAGTGGGACATGTGGTTTATTTTCATTTGAAAACGAGTCTGACCTCGAGACAGTAAGCACGAGGAAAATTATGTCAGGATTTATTTAGGAACATTGCATGATACATGTACATTTACCGGTAATCATGAATATTGGACAGACAGATGTAATATCAACAAATACATCTACCTAATTTGGAAGAAGAATTTAGGTATCTGCGTGTTGAGTGAAATTTCTATATTGGCTTTTTTTTGCCATGTACTTTTGCAACCATACAAAACAATCAAGTATGTTGAAAACATTATTCAAGAAATTGAAATTAAGTGTTGGAAACTTCATGTATACATATCCTACAATGTACAATAATAGCATTAAGTTTTAATAATACGAATGAATTCCATGTTATTTAATAGTGAAACTATACAATAGAATTAGAGAGAATGACACAATATAATGATACTTGCAGGACAGACACAAAATGGCTCTGATTTCTTTTTTTAAGTGGCACAATATAATGACCACAACTATTTTGAGTCAGCGAAAATACTCCACCCTAGTTGGTATGTTGACCCTAAAAATAAATAGATCAACTAATTTAAATCTTTGTTATGCCAGTTTATCATATTAAACTTGTAATGTTAACTAACTGAAGATTAACATTATAAGTGAAATGTGCATTGAAGCTAGTGAAGGTTTAATTTACATGTTTAAAGCAGGTATTTCTATTGAAGCAGAATCCTGCTTTTTGATGCAATCATTTAGCAATTTTCAAAATGTGTCACTTTTGACTTCTCCAAATTATTAACGGTTTACTTGCATCATTATGATGCAAATTTCACCATGAACATAACAAACAAGAGATGTGTTTGTCAGAAACACATTGCCCCCTACTGCGCAGCTTTGAAATAAAATTTATATTTATCATTTGGCAGGTACAGAAATTATCTCCCTTTAAAGCTTATTACTTCCATTGGATTATGATTTTTGACCTTTGACCTTGAAGGATGACCTTGACCATTCACCACTCAAAATGTGCAGCTCCATGAGATGCACATGCATGCCAAAAATGAAGTTGCTGTGTTCAATATTGCAAAAGTTACAATGTATGACAAAACTTTAACCAAGGTTAAAGTTGTGGACAGACAGACAGACAGAATGACAGCCCAGAAACAATATACCCCCTCTTCTTCGAAGAAGGGGACATAAAAATGTATTTTATATTACACAAAATGTTGTTTCTAACTTAAGCAAGCAAGTTCTAAAAGCACGATTTGTAGAGCAATCAACAAAATTAATTTAATATCCAGAAACACAATATCTAGACCTCAGTATTCTGACCTCTGAACATTTCATTTTAACCCTGAAAATGTCATTTGACCCCTTAAAATTTCAAACACTGGGTTGTTTTGACTCCTGGTATTCAAAAGCTTTGAAATCCTCGTTAAAGCATCTTTTTTATTATATGGTGTTTAGGAATCAGTTCGCAATCCCATGTCCATGAATTGATAGCTGGTTTATAACTACTGGACCTGTGCAGCTCTGTGTAATCAATAAGATTTTCTTTCTCAACGACACAAACCATTAGGGAAATTAATTAATAATATTAATAAACTACTGGCATTTACAGGTTACTAACAGATGCAAGGGCAGGAAGTAATTATTGAAAATCTATAAATACTATTATATTAACTGTTATTTGTAAATACGTGTCATACAACTATAATTTGTCTGTATCCCACTATAACATACATGTACTTGAGCAATACTCAGTGCCCAGAATGGGCTTGTGTACACAGTTTTAGTATTTGAGCCTTGCTCTATGAAAAGGAGGTTTAATGCATGTGCATAAAGTGTTGTCCCAGATTAGCCTGTGCAGTCCGCACAGGCTAATCAGGGACAACACTTTCCGCCTGAACTGGATTTTCTTCAACAAGAGTCTTCCTTTAAATAAAAAATACAATAAAAGCGGAAAGTGTCATGCCTGATTTGCCTGTGCGGATGCACATGCATTAAACCCCCTCTTCACAGAGCAAGGGCAGGCTCATTTTGATTTTAATTGAATGCAGTAATAATTAATGATGCTCATTTCAGCTTTTGTCATGAGGACACTATATGTCAAGAATTATGTAATGAAATCTATTGATCTTTTAGAAGGAAGAAATTCAATACTTGCTGAGAAATCGAGACTTTAAACAAGTCTGCATAGAGGGCTTTTTATCTGATCTCAAAGCTATTACTGGGTCATTGCGTCAAATATTCCATATGCTTTTATTGTCAATTAAATACTAAAACAGGCAATGTCTTTTAATTGAGAAAAAAGCAATGTGACTAAGTTCTGTTCATATGGGAGTTTACAAATGACTAACTATAACATTTGATGCACTCATGGTACATGTTACTGATCCTAGCCCAATAATGAACAAGCAAATTCGTAGAATTGATATCCCCCGCAACATATCTTTTGTTTAAGAATGGGTGCAAATCGGACGGATGAACATACTACGAAACAAAGGGCCATTTCTCCGTTATTAACAGATGGTGTACAATGCCATTTGGCGTGCATCATCCTCTTATCCATATATATATACTCATACCAAGTTTCAATGAAATCCGCAAAAGCACTTCCAAGATATGGCTGCGGACACAAAAGTGCCTAAAGTAAAAAGCATTTTTTCAAGATACAAAGGTCCATAACTCCGTTATTAACAGATGGTTTACATTGCTATTTGGCGTGCATCGTCGTCTTATCCATATATATATACTCATACCAAGTTTCAATGAAATCCGCCAAAGCACTTCCAAGATATGGCTGCGGACACAAAAGTGCCTATAGTAAAAAGCATTTTTTCAAGATACAAAGGGCTATTATACTCCGTTATTAACAGATGGTGTATAATGCCATTTTGCGTGCATCATCGTCTTATCCATATATATACTCATACCAAGTTTCAAT